>PVKS010050130.1:0-11685 GCA_004027875.1 Aplodontia rufa
TCAATACTGCCTAGACTTTTATATTATCATTTCAAAACCATTACATATTTCAAGTGACATGTCATAAAATTATAAATATCACATATAAATTAACTCTAATCTCATTTAAATTATCAATAAATTATAAATAATTAAAATAGTGTCCTAACACTCATACTGTCAGTTCTTCGCAGAGAACAACTTAATGAGGTACCCACTGGACAGGAAATGTTTTCTGACCATTGGAAGGAATGCCCAAGAACTGGTAAGCTTAGCTGCCCACTCTATACTTTTCGAATAGCTCTCAGGCTGAACTGTAGGAATTCCTCAAGGCCGCTGAGGACGAGTTGCATGGTAATGGTCTTCTGTGAATCATTCTGTGACTCCAGCTTCTCCAACAGGCTGGCATTTGCAGTTGGGCTAGGGAAGACGATTTTATCTGGATTCTTCACGTCTTGTTTCAGGATCTCCGTCAGGGCTTTGATACTAAACTGCACATCTCTGGCTCTGTCATTGCCCTGGCTGTCCTGAAACTTGTTCTGGATGTACTTCAGGTAGATCTGAAACTCCCGAAGCCCAGAGGTGATTTTCAGAAGGCAGTTGTCCCAATTGTATACAACTCGGAAGCATCCATCTTTCTCAGTCATCTTGGGGAGGTTCAGATTGTTTTCAGACACTGCCACCTCGTTCTTGAGGCAGCTTTCATCATTGTTGCACAGCTCTTTTCTCAGTTCGAAGACTTCCTTGGTGAGGTAGGATATCTGTTCTGCAGTTTTTTCCGAACTGGTACGGGTTGGCTTATTTGAAGTGACACCATCCTTCAGATCTCTGGGAAGTTCTGAGGCAGGGAAGGCAGTAGCCACCTCTATGAGCAGCCCCAAGAAGGCAACTGGAAGGAAGGCGCTTGAGAGGAACTTCATGGCTGTTCCTGGAGGGCAGATGGAGTTCTCTTTCGTTCTTGGTGGGCTCAAGAGCTGAATGTCGAAGGTTTTTAATTTTAAAATGAAAACCTCCCTAATCTCAGAACTCTAATCCTTCTAAGCAAATTTAACTTTACTTTTAACAATTTTTGTGTATTCTCCCAGGTTAAAAAGAGACACAAATAGCAGCACATTATATTCATGGTTCCTTGCTTTTTATACTTCAGTATACATCATCGAGATCATTCCATGAAAGCACTATACTCTGCTTATTGTATTTTTTGTTTTGTATTGTTTTGTTTTCAGGGCTGAGGACTGAACTCGGGGCCTTGCACATGCTAGGCAAGCGCTCTGCCACTGAGCTAAATCCCCAAACCCTGCTTATTGTTTTTAAATAGCTGCTCACACTTCTAAATACTTGGTTTAGCCAGTTTTTTCACTGCTGTGACCAAAAACCAGACATGAACAATTTTAGAGGAGGAAATGTTTATTTGGGGGATCACAGTTTCAGGGGTCTCAGTCCATAGATGGCCAACTCCATTCTTTGGGGCCTCAGGTGAGGCAGAGCATCATGGTGGAAGAGTGTGGTAGAAGAAATTGGCTCAGCACATTGCGCCAGGAAGGAGAGAGAGAGAGAGAGAGAGTCTACTCTCCACAGATGAAATGTAAATGAATACTCATTTGCCAAATAAAAAATATATACCCCAAAGGCACTCCCCCAATGACCCACCACCTTCAGCAACACTCTGCCTGCCTACAGTTACCACCCAATTAATTGTCAGTGGATTAATGCACTTATTGAATGGTTAAGGCTCCTATCACCCAACTATTTCAACTCTAAACTTTCTTGTGTTGTCTCACACATAAACTTTTGGGGTACACCTCATATCTAAACCATAACAATATTAATAAATAAATTGCAGTCCATTTAACCAAACTTTAATGATAGACATTTTTTTCAAAGAGAGAGAGAAAGTGCATGTGTTAATTTTTTATTTTCTTCTCTGGCTTTTTTGTTTTTCCTCTACTTGGTTATGTATGTGGTGCTAGGGATCAAAGTTGGGTCTTCCTGCATGTCAGGCAAGCAGTTTACTACTGAGTCACATCCCAGTCCTTAATAACAGACATTTAATTTTTGCATTTATAAAGAAATTCTGCAGTAAACATTCTCTTATGTTTACCTTATCTCTCTCTCTCTCTCTCACACACACACACACACACACACCAATTTCCTAGTTGCAGTATTTTGAGTCAAAGATAAATTCACTCTAAGTGCTAATGCACACTACAAAATTATCTCCAAGGAACCTGTACTAATTTCACCTTCCTCTAACAGTGGGAAATGGTATCTATTTGTATTTGTATTTATATCTTGCCAATCACAAGAGCTATTAAACTTAATTTTTAAATCATTCTGAAAGGTAACATACAATATTTCCTTGTTTCTTGCTAGAGATAAACAGCTTTGAATGATACAGTTCTTCTGCAATCTCTCTAATCTTTCCATTTTGTCTGCTGCTGTTTGTTTAAAAATAAGCAAGTGTACTGTTTTTTTCTTATACAAGCAGTAAATAACATGCTTTGTGAAAAGAAAACTCAAACAATGTGAAGTACAAAAAGTATAAAGGGGAAAGAAAGCCTGTGTTCTCTCCAACTCCATCAGTCCCACTTCCCTCCTCAGAGATGCTGAACTACTGCTGGATGCCTTGAGTTTCGCTCTGCTGGATGCTGGGATATTAGGCACTTGTGATAAGAGCACGGCTGAGGGCTGGAGCGGTGGCTCAGTGGTTACAGCGTTTGCATGGCATGTGCAAGGATGTGGGTTCAAACCCCAGCACCACGTACACAACAAAGTGTCAGAGCAACGAAAGCCACATGAAAAACTAAATAAAATTCATTCTGTCTCTCTCACTGTCCCTCTCTCTTAAAAAAAAAAAAGAGCATGGCTGAGGTTCACCTTTAGAATATGCAGGATAAAAGGGTTTCCTAAGCAAATTGATGGTACCAAAGATTTCATAGAAAATGGGTAAGTAGTGCTGGAGCGGTGGCTCAGTGGTTATGGCACTTGCCTGGCATATGCAAGGATGTGGGTTCAAACCCCAGCACCACGTACACAACAAAGTATTGGAGCAACATGAAACAACGAAAGCCACATGAAAAACTAAATGAAGTGGATTCTTTATTTCTCTCTCTCTCTTTTTCTCTGTTACTGTTCCTCTCTGTTAAAAAATAAAAGAAAATGGGTAAGTAGTGTAGGTGAACAAAATGGCTTTGAGGCCCTACAAAATCTTTAGAGGCACCATTCCTACACAATCAATATGGAAAATATGAATAATGTAGTTTGGATAAGCATCCCCAAAATCCCCCAAAAATCCACTTGTTAAAGGCTGGGTCCCCAGGGTGCCACTAGGACTAAGTTATGGAAACTTTGAGAGGTGGGGACTTGTGGCTGGTCTAGGACTTTAGAAGCATGACCCTGAAGATGATTGTGGGACCCCAGTCTTCCTCTGTTTTTGTTTCCTGGCCATGAGGTGAGAGGTTTTGTGCTACCACATGCTCCCACTTGTGCTGTGCTGCCTAGCCACAGGCCTAAAGCAGTGGGGCAATTGATCATGAGCAAAAATAACACTTTCTTCTTAATAAGTTAATTATCTCAAGTATTTTGTTATAGTGATAAAAAGCTGACTAACACAAATGTGCTTATGAAATTAAAATCCAGAGGCACTTCAACAAACAAAAGCTTAATTAATCTATTTTCTATGCAGTTTTTTTTTGGGGGGGTATGTTGTGGAGTGAATCCACGGCCTTGCACATGCTAGATAAGTGCTCTCTCTACCCCTGAGCTACATCCCCAGCCCTCCTATAAGCTTCTTTTTTTAAAGGGAGAGAGAGAATGTTGGGGGCGGGGTGAGAAAGAGAATTTTTTCCATCTGTTTTTGTTTGTTTTTCCTTTATTTAGTTGTGTATGTGGTGCTGGGGATTAAACTCAGGTCCTTGCACATGCCTGGCAAGTGCTCTTCCACTGAGCCACCTCTACAGCCCCTCCTAATAAGTTTTTTAAGCAGTGAGGTGGTATTTAAATGGAGAAGGAGAAGAATCATAGTGTTATAGTTTGGCTCTGGAATGTTCCCTAAAGTCTCATGTGTTGAAGGCTTGGTCCCCAGCTTGTGGTGCCAGCGGGAAGTGCCAGAAACTTTAGAAGGTGGGCTTAGTTGGAGGATGTAGCTCACTGGAGGTGTGATCTCAAAGGGTGCATTGGGATCTGTGTTCCTTCGTCTCCCCTCTGCTCTCTCTTTTTCTCTCTCTGTTTCACTGCTACTGTGATGTGAATGGTGAAAACCTCTGTTCTGCCATAGGCTCCCCGAGTCATGTTCAGCCTCATCACAAGCACATATTGATAGGGCCAAGTGACCATGCAGTGAAACCTCTGAAACTGTGAGTCAAAATAAATCTTTCTTCCTTTAAGTTGTTTTTCTCAGGTATTTTGTCACAGTGATTGAACACTGACTAACACATAGAACTGAGGAAACATGGTAGCTATCTGATCAGTGTATTCAATAGATCTATTGCTTTCACAACGCAGATGATGATGATGATGATGATGACAGTAATATTAACATTCATTGAACACTTAATTTGCCTCAGGTACCCTACTACATGCTTTCCAGGTAATAGTTTATTTAACCTTCAAATATAATCTATAGCCTCACCACAAACTTATGAACAAGGTACCATCATCATCCCCATTTAACAGATGAGAAAACTGAGGCACAGGGCCTTTAATTGACTTGCCGCTGTTCACACAGCTAGTATGTGTCAGAAACATGTTTTCATTCCAACAGGGCTGACAGCAATGAGGCCATAGGCTTCTAATACTATATTGTATTGCCAGCTGAGATCTCCTGATTTTGAGATTTTGGTGAAATCAGATCAAATGCCTTCTTTCCATGCTTTTGCAATTCCTGAAAATTCTCAGGAGCCTATGACCTCATAGTGTTTTCTACCTCCAGCTTTTTTGTCTCTCTTCTTCCCATGACTCAGTTGCCTCTCTCATTCCTGCCAAATGCTTAGCTTTCCACTTTTCCCTTTCCTTCTTTCTCTTTCTCTCTCCAGACTTCTCAGGAGCAAAACCAATTCCTTGTTTGTTTCCAGTTTTTTGGGGGAGGGGTGCTTGTTTTTGTCTCAAACACAGCAATTTCACGAGGAAAAGGAGGAAGAGAGATTCAGATACAGAGATATTTAAGAGATTTATTGTAGTTCCTATTTTGATCACTTCTTTTTGTCAGCCTTTATTAATTACAAAAGCAATATGTGCTTGTTGCAAAATTTTTTTCCAAAACTCATAATAAGTGAAAATATACCTCTAATTATTTCCCATAATTCCACTTTATAGAGGTAAATGTAGTCCATTTTGTAGTATGTATCCTTCTGTAATGTGACAGATTTTCCCTGTCCCAAACCTGGGAAATTCAATGTTCTCTTCAATGTATCCAGATTCCCTCTGCCTCTTGCTCTCCCCCACCCCTTGATTTAACCCATGGGTGTTTTACCACTGAGCCACATCCTTAATCCTTTTTATTTTTAATTTTCAGAAAAGGTCACACTAGGGGCTGGAGTGGTGGCTCAGTGGAATTGTGCTTATATGGCAAGGATGAGAACCTGGGTTCAAACCCCAGCACCATGTACACAATCGATTGTCAGAGCAACAAAGACCAGATAAAAAACTAAATAAAGTTGATTCTGTAAAAATCAGAAACCACGGGTATAAATCCAGGCGCAGGTGCTCAAAAAAGTAGCCAGACTTAAGAACGGCAGAGCAATACCCTTTATTGGGATTGGCGACTCCCAGGCCAAATTCACCTATGCCGCCAGAGCGAGCAAGGGAAGTGGCGTGCAGGAGAAAATGGCGCTGGACCTGAGCTGGCCAGCTGGTTTTATCGGTTAGGGAAATGGGAGATGTTAATGGGATTGGCCTTTCGGAGATTGGCTGGTGGAACCATCAATCATCAGGTGTTCCTCTGACAGTATCTTGATTGTTTGTTCCTTTTTGGCGCTTGCCAGATGCCCTGCCCCTTAGCCAGCCAGCATGGCCTCCTGTCTTGACTGAACCCTGCCCCCAGCCAGCCTAACAGATTCTTTATGAAAAAGAAAGGGTATTGCTATTTTAAAAAATAATTGGCCATTTTTAGCAGATGATATTGGTAAATAAAAACAAGAATCTAGTGTTTTTCCTGCCTTTTCTTTATGTACTGCACCACTAGGTTCACCCAATAGTAAATGAAGAGAATTATCATTTAATAAAAGCATCCAAAAATTAAAAAAAAGAAAAAGAAAGGGTCTCCCTAAGTTGCTTAGGACTTCAGTAAGTTACTGAGGCTGGCCTCAAACTTGCAATCCTCCTGGCTCAGATTCCTGAAATGCTGGGATTCCGGGAGTGTGCTACCATGGCTGGAAAGGCGTCCATATTCTCAAGGTCACTTGATGTCTTTCAGCCTGAAGAACCTGCTGGTGGTGAATCAGTGTATTGTGTTTACATCTTACTCCCTGTTTTTTATTTTTATTTTTTTCTCTGATGCAATGTGTTTTAGTCAGCTTTTTTGTCACTGTGACCAAAAGACCTGACAAGAACAATATAGAGGAGGAAAAGTTTATTTGGGCTCATGATTTCAGAGGTTTGGTCCATGGTCAACTGTCTTGATAGCTCTGTGCCAAAGGTGAGACAGAAACCATGGCAGAAGGGCATGGCAGAGGAAAGCAGCTCAGGACATGGTGACCAGGAAACAATTCTGCTCATGAAGGACAAAATATAAACCCTGAAGAAACACCCTCAGTGACCTACTTCTTCTAGCAACACCCTTCCTGCCTACAGTTACCACCCAGTTAGTCCACATAGGTGGATTAATCCATTGATCATGTCACATCTCCATAATCCATCTTCTCACCTCTAAAAATTCTTGCATTATCTCACACATGAGCTTTTGGTAGACACCTTATGTCTAAACCATAAAAAACTCCTACAGGGGACTCAGCCGCTTTTCCTTGATTTCCACTGAAATCACAAAGGACATGTATGTGTGTGACAGACTTTTCTGAAAGCTTGGAACAATGGAAGTGAATTCATATCATAGCAATAAAAAACATTTAACTTGAAGGATTTAATACCCTTGTCCTTAAAACCCTTTATCCATTTCTTTAATAGAAAATATTTGGGGCTGGAGCAGTTAACTTGGCAGTTATGGAGCTTGCGGGCGATTCCCCAGCATGCACAAGTTCACAGATTCAAACCCCACCACCCATGTATGCAACTAAGTGTCAGAGCAACAAAAGCCACATGAAAAACTCAATGAAAATTGAGTCTTTCTCCCTCTCCCCCCCCCATTGTCCTCTCTTAAAAAAAAAAATTCACTATCTTCTTACCGTCTTGCCAACACTCAGACCTCATTTCTACATCACAAGAGGCATGTCAAGATATTTTCCTTAAAAAGTCATTTCCCTTTCTAGCAAAGCTCTAGTATTTTTCTATTAAATTTTTCTATCAAAATAACAAATACACAATGCACTACATACAGATTCAGATACAAAGGGTTTTTTCATTTTATTCTGTTTAAATTATATTGTACTCAAATTTCTGCAACTTGCTTCTTTCCCTCAGTTACATTGTTTTTATGGAACCACTAAATGCTTATACCCTAATTTAATAATCACTCATATTGACGAATATTTCAGTTATATAAAATTTCCATGGTATAGACTATGCTGAGATAAACATCCTTTTCCATAAAATTTTGCACAATTGTTTTATCATTTCTGTAGAAACGTTTCTTAAAAGGGAAATATCTGAGACAAAGGTTACATACGTGTATAATTTGGACAGATCTTGCCCATTTGGCCTTACAAAGACCATATCAATCTTCAGTCCAGCCTGTGGTGCTTGGGGTTGTCCCTTTCACTGTGCTTCTTCCATCCCTAGACAGGAAACTTTTTCAACATTAATTTGTGTTTCTTTGATTATGAGTGAGATCAGGTGACTTTGAATGTCATTGATCATTCACACTCCTATTGTGACTTGTCTGTTTCAGCTTTGTGCCCACCCACCACTCCTCTGCCGTTAATATTTGGAAGTGGCCCCATCCTCCACTCCCTCCACACAAATCGAGTTCAAAATGAGGCTCAAAATATATCTCCACTGCTTGAGGCTTCAATTTAATTATTTGACATTTTCTATTTTTTAATATTTTTCCTGTCCTTAATGTGAAAAAAGTTATTGTTTCAAATAACATTTAATAAAATGGAACACACAGGGGAATGTTAATGCAGCCATTCCTCAAGAAGTTTAGAGTATTACAGTCTATCCTTCTGTAACTCATGCATACTTTTGATGAAGTTGAAATTGCACTTAGAGGATGACATTTGTCATTGGATCATTATTAATCTTGGGCTTTTATCATCAATCCAGGACCAATTTGCATTCCTGATCTCTCAACACAAATCCTAGCCTATGGTTTGAGTTCTGTTGCTTCGGTTTACTAAAGGAGGACATGAATCTGTGACTTAAGGGAGTCTCAGGTTCTAGTTCACTTTTTGTACTTCTTCCCAGAGCCATCATTAGCTCTGTTCTTCTCCAGGGAGCTTGCAGGTGTGAAGTCACATGGCTTGAGGAACATCCACAGAGGCAAAGCTCCTCTGGGCTTGGAGCCAGGGCTCCAAACAAGCTGGAGTTGGTCCAGAATAAGCTGGAGATCGGAAGTCAAAAGCCCAGGAGAGAAATCATTCTGCAGGAAGAGACATCTGTGGAAAGCAATCTGCTCCAATAAATGTTAAGTAAATAGAAGAAAGAATAGAAGGCACTATGCATCAACATCATTCCAATTCTGTATGTGTGGGGGGGTGTGTATACTGGTTTACTGTCAACATCAAATATTGTCTCTGCTTTAAAGGAAATAAGAGCAAGGGCTGGAACAGTGGCTCAGCGGTTACAGCGCATGCGCAAGTACACGGGTTCAAACCCCAGCACCCATGTACACAGCTAAGTGCCAGAGTAACGAAGGCCATGTGAAAAACTTAAAAAAATTGATTTCCTCTCTCTCTCACTGTCCCCTCTTTTAAAAAAAGGAAATAAGAGCATAATTTACTCTGAGCCAAATATTAGTAACTATGGCCAGGGAACATGGATTCAAGTTACCCTGAATGATGTGTTCTGCTGCAGAGGAGATTACATGAACTTTTATAGTCACAGAAGAGAAGAAAGTCATAAATCACTATATTTACCAATTATATTGGTGGGAGCATCAGGTAGGCTGCCTACGGCAAAGCTGGGAAATTTCTGTAGGTTTCAGATAGTATAGCATTCTTAGCTTTAGCGTTGGTGAAAGAGAGAGGTATGCTGAGCTCACATTCGGAGAAGCTCATGTATAAGTTATAAGAATGTTAGATCAGATACAAAAGTTAACATAAATGGCTTTTAAAGAACCTAAGATAGTCAAAAGCAATTTTAGCTCTCCATCTGAAACATTCTATCTCTCCACAACCCTGCTATTCTATTCAGTCAAGGCCAGGCAGTCTGCAGGGCCTTTAATATAGATGCAGATTCTTTAGGAAACTTTAATTCACAGTACAAACTTGTATATATAATAATACAAATGATAATAATAAATCCTCTCAAACTTAAATAGAGGTACTCTTAGTGAAGAGACTGAAAGTAAGTTTGTTTTCTTCATGATGACATTCCAATTTTAAGAACATTTCTATTTTTTACAGTAAACCTAGATTATTTTATAATCACAGAAAAGTGAACACTATTGCTTTTTTTTAAGAAAGAGGGACAGTGAGAAGGAGAGAGAGAGAGACAGAGAGAATCAATTTTATAATTTTATTTAGTTTTTCATGTGGTTTTTGCTGCTCAGACACTTCATTGTGTATGTGGTGCTGGGGTTTGAACTCGCTTACTTGCGCATGCCGGGCAAGCACCGTAACCACTGAGCCACCACTCCAGCTCTGCTTTTCATTTTTAATTTTTATTTTGAGCATTATATTTATACATAATAATGGGGTTCATTTTGGCATAATTGTGCATGCATAGAGTATAATTTACTCTATTCAGTCCCCAGTACTTCCTCTTTCCCTCCCTTTCTCCCTCCCCATGATCCCCTTCCTCTATTCTACTGGTCTTCCTTGTATTTATTTATTGCTTTTTAGAATTGGTGCTTTACAGGTATATATGAAGTTTTGCAAAGTGGATATTTTCTGGGTGTGGTAGCTCCTGAATGTAATCCCAGCTGCTCAGGAGACTGAGGCAGGAAGATCAAAAATTCAAAGGCAGTATCAGCAATGTAGTGAGGCCCTCAGCAACTTAGAAAGACCATGTCTCCAAATAAAAAGGGCCTGGGAGGTGGTTCAGTAGTGAAGCACCCCAGGGTTCAATACCTGGAACAAACAAAAATTTAAACAATTGAATTCACATAAGAATGGATATTTGTAGCAGATGAGGTAGTGGACACAGCCTACTCAAGAGATTGAGGCAGGAGGATTGCAAGGTCAAGGCTAGCCTGGATCATTTAGTGAGACCTGTGTGAAATAAAAATTCATTTAAAAAAGGGTTGGGCTATAGCTCAGTGGTAAAGCACTTTTCCAGCATGTAAAAGGCCATGGGTTCCATTCCCAGCACTGTAGAACGAGATAAAAAGATTTTTTATTTCCACATGTTCCAAAGTCATCTCTTGAACAGTTGGGAACTAAAGGGAATAGGTTTTGATTTCTGGATTCTAATAGCTTCATCCAAGGAAGGCACATTAGTCAAGTCAGGCTGCCACATCAAAACACCATAGACTGGGGACTTCAACAACAGAAATTTAGTTTATCACGTTCTGGAGGCTGGAAAGTCCCTCTCTTTCCAGATTTGTATAAGGCTGCCTTCTCACTCACATGGCATTCAAAAA
Organism: Aplodontia rufa; assembly: GCA_004027875.1. Taxonomy (NCBI): domain Eukaryota; kingdom Metazoa; phylum Chordata; class Mammalia; order Rodentia; family Aplodontiidae; genus Aplodontia; species Aplodontia rufa. The sequence goes on from PVKS010050130.1 coordinate 10,835, forward strand.
CTAAGAGAGAGAGAGAAAGAGAGCAAGAGAAAGAAAGAGAGAACAGAGTGAACACATAGCCAGATGCAGTGGTGCACAACTGTAATCCCAGTGACTTGGAAGTCTGAGGCAGGAGGATCACAAGTTCAAGGCCAGCCTCAGCAACTTAGTGAGGCCCTAAGAAATTTAGTGAGATCCTATCTCAAAATAAAAAATATAAAGGGCTGGGGATGTGGCTCAGTGGTAAAGCGCTTCTGGGTTCAATCCCCAATCCCCAGTATCAAAAAAAAAAGTGAGCATGTACTCTGATGTCTCTTCTTGTAGGGACTCTAATTCCATTAGATCAAGACCACATTCTTATCACTCAATTTAATGTAAACCCATTATGTCCCATCATCCGATGTAGAGGACACTAACAGAACAAATTAAATTGAGCAACAAATATATCAATCATGGTCACTTTGAGATAAATATTATATTTGTAGAATTTTAATCTTTTGAGAAAGAATAACCAGTGAATAATTAAATCATTTGAAGTATATATCTATAGGATATAGAAGTTCTAGGTTAGGATTTCTAACTATTTTTATGCACCTGTGTCAATTTAGTTGAAATATTTACAGAACTGAAAACTTAATGAGACAGTTTTAGGAGAGATAGTGAAATGGCTAGGTAATCAGGACAGGACAAAGGGCCCCATCTAAGAGCTAGCTGGTAGAGAGTGATTGACAGGGCATATTCAGGGCCTTCATATGCAAATGACCATGAGGCTCACCAGTGGGAGCAACTCTTCTGTCCTTGAGGCTGGAAAACTAAGAAATGGGAGTGGACACAGATGGGAACTTGGAAAGAATTGCTACCTGTTTTGCATA
>PVKS010050131.1:0-11685 GCA_004027875.1 Aplodontia rufa
TTCAATCCCCAGTACCTTAGGGGAAAAAAAAGAGAGAGAACATATCTGAAGAAAAGAATCTTCTTACTATAATTCTTGATTTTAATTATCTTGCTTTACAAACTCTTGAATCAAATTTGTGAAAATGTTTATTTTTAAAAGGAAGTGATTTGGGGCTGGAGCGGTGGCTCAGCAATAAAGCGCTTGCCTGGCATGTGCAAGGACGTGGGTTCGAACCCCCGCACTACATACACAACTGTCAGAAAAACAAAACCCAGATGAAAGAAAAAATGAAATTAATTCTCTCTCTCTCTCTCTTAAAAAAGGAAGTGATTTAAGTGCATAAAAATGTAGTTTGCTTGTATCTACCCTATTTTCATCATTTTGTATACCCTGCCCCTATGAAATAATTAGGTGTGACTGCATGGCTAATGTTATTCATGTGGATTTCAATTAAATTGAAAGCTAAGTGCCCTGTGACCAAAAAACAGCTGTCAAATCACCAGACTGAAACTTATATTTTACCTAACTGGATATAAATATACAAATAAACTAAGCATAATAATTTTTCATTCACTATAATTTTAAAATTGAACATTGTAATAAAGAATAAGAATTGGTCTGATTTTTCATTTTCAAGTCCCACTAAATTCCTACTCAAAAGCAAAAAAACAAAACAAAATGAAAGCAACAGCTATGTGTATATATATATATTTTTTGATTAGTCAGAGAAGTGATGTTAAGCCTTGCTTAGGAAAATTGGCCCACAGCCAGTATTTTTTTAATCAGTTTTCAACTCAACTGCCAAATCTGACACAAGGTATTTCTTAAGATTGAGAAGTAGGAGAGAGAGGCTGTTGGTATAATGCACTCGTTTTAAATTTTTCCCAAATTTTAGTAAGTATTCAATGTAGAAAAAAGTTTATGATTGGGTAATAGCTAACCTTGAGGGGATTTTCCTCATTTTATTTATCTTCTCAAGGAATGTGAAGCCCTTTAAAGGCTTCTTTGCTATTGCATAATAGAATCAGTGTACTGTAGTGCAGAAATCATGGGCTTTAAAGCCAGATAGAACCTGTGCTTGAATTGAATCACAGCTCTGCAACTGACCAGCTGCCTGGACTTTAGACAAGCTTCAGAAGCTTACTTTTCTTGCCTATAAAACTTGGATATTAAAATACCTATTTCACAAGGTTGTTAATGATTACACACAATGACACATGTAAAATTCATAGGGTTGAAACTGACACGTGGCAGGGGCCCGGTAAATGCTCTATAAATCTTTCTTTCACCAAAATTTAGTGGATTTGAGACTTATAATAAGTAAAATTTGGTGGTGTCCACCTGTAATCGCAGCTACTTGGGAGGCTGAGACAAGAGGTTCATAAGTTCTAGGCCAGCTTGAGCAACTTAGGAAGACTGTCTCACAATGAAAAGGGTTGGGGATTACTCAGTGGTGAAGTGCCCCTGGATTCAATCCCCAGTACCAGAAACAGAAATGCAAAAAGTTAAATGGAAAAGAGTCTTGTTTGAGCAAAGTGAAAAAAAAAAAAGCAACAAAAAAACAAATCCTTGAAAATCTGTTTATATTTTCTAAATTCAGAAAATATTATTTGAGGAACTACTGGCTACTATGTGAATTGTTTTAAAACATTAAGACCAAGTCCTTTAGCTACTCACAAATCTAATAGGAGAGAAATAAATGAGGAGCACAATTAAAGAACATGATAAGAGGTGGAAACAATGTGCAACTGAAATGTATAGGGCCAAAGGGAATTCTGATATGGCGGCAAGGCATTGATTAAGTCTGATTTCTGTAACAATGTAGAAAGGTTCTTGATGTTGTGGTTTTTAAGGAATAAAATGAATTACCATTTGTATTGCTGCATATTGTGTTCAAATGTGGAGGTATATTTGGGCACTAGAAAGTGAAATGAAATTTTCCAGATAATATATTACATTTAATATGCATACTACTTGGTCCTAATATTGCTCTCATATTTCAGTGTTTTTTAGGGAGGGTTGTATCTTGGAACTCTTACTGTCAACATGACAGTGAAATACTTTGAGTACTAATGGCAATTTTATGAGTGACCATCATTCAAGCTCAGAAAATACAATTTGTAAATTTTACCAGAATCACTTGTCTCACATCCATATTTAAATGAAATGACTTTTCTTTATAAAAAATCAGCAGAAGCTATTAAAAATTTCTCTTTTTACAGAAAGGTTTTATTAGAGCATTATAGTTATACATTATAATGGGGTTCATTCTGACATAGATATAATTGCATATAACATAATTTGCTCCATTTCAATCTCCAGTGCTCCCTCTTCCCCTCCATTCTGCCCTACCCCAATCTCCTTCCTGTACTCTACTGGTCTTCTTTTGATTTATTTATTGTTTTTTTTTAATTGGCACATTATGTTTATACATAAAAGTGGAATTCATTGTGATATATTCATACATGCATATAGCAAGAACTAAAATCAGAATACTATAGTGGTGCATGCATACCAATATTTAAAGCAGTGCAATTCATAATAGCCAAGCTGTGGAACCAACCTTGATGTCCTTTGACTGATGAATGGGTAGGAAAAAATGTGGCATCTATACACAAAGGAATTTTACAAAACCATAAAAAAGAATAAAATTATGTCATTTGCTGGTAAATGGATGCAACTAGAGAACATGCTAAGTGAAATAAGCCAAACTAAGAAAGTCAAGGGTTAGTTTTTTCTCTCATATGAGGGAACTGTAGAGAAAGAAAGAATTGAAAATAAGAGGCATCTCACAGAAATAAAAGGGAGAACAATGGAGTAAAGGAAGGGGATTGAGGAGGGAAGAGAGATGGAAAAGGGGGGGAACTGCAGAATGAAATTGATCAAATTATGCTGTGTGTATGTATGAATATGTCACAGTGAATTCCAAAACTGTGAAAATTTTATTTAAAGGATGCTTCATGGGGCTGGAGCAGTGGCTCAGTGTTTGCAGCACTTGCCCAGCATGTGTGAGGACACAAGTTCGAACCCCAGCACCACATACACATTGAAGTGCCAGAGCAATGAAAGCCACATGAAAAACCAAATAAAATTGATTCTCTTTCTCTCTCTCTCTTAAAAAATAAAAAATAAATGATGCTTCGTTAAACTTTTTGTGCTATGTTGCAAATCCTCTAGAGATTGTCTATAATCAAATCTCTCATTTAATATCTTCTGGCATCTTGCATTTTGCCCTATATATTTTTGGGATTCTCCCCACCTCTACCACCTTTTTTAGTGCTGTTCTAATTTAAGTTTTACTGTTCTTCTGGGAATAGACTCAGACATTATACATAGTTTGCCTTCCATCCTGCATCTCAAATTAATTTGCACCACAATCTTAGTTATAATTAAGTTATATATTTGATATTCATTCCTAATAAATTGATAAGCATTAGCACTGGAGACTCAGACGTTTGTGTTGTGCCAAATTGAATATTTTAGAATGAGAAATCAGACTTATAGACTTAAACAAGTAAATAACCTAGAAAGGTATCACTTCCTTACACAAGTGTGTTTCCCCAACCAGGTTATAGAGATTGTTGCTTAATCCTAAATCAGAAGTGTTTTAAAGACAAAGTGCAAAATTATTATCAAATACTTATTACCATGTACACTACTGCCTCCAAATACACACTTCATCTTTTCTTGTGGCTCTGGATTTTTTTTCCTCATTTGCATTTTTCTCCTCTCACTGTTTAAGTAGCTCATAATCAATGTGAAAAGAAAATAGTGAAGTTTAGAAATCTAGGCCAGCTCCAGGACCCTAAGTCCTGGTTATTCACTTGAAGTATTGTCACAGTTTGACAGAATGCAGACTCAAGAAACTGGAAAAACATCAAAAGATAGCTTAATTATAGATGGTTGTATTGTAATGGACTCTTAGAATATGAAGATTAGAGTTCCAGTAGCAGCTCTATCATTTAGAGGCTGCATGCCCTTTTTAATTATTAGTTTTTCATTTTTATTGGTACATATTAATTGTAAGGAATATCATTATATGATTTCATTTTCACATATTTGTACATAGACAAAAACAATTTGAACTGGGTATGGTGTCACACACCTGTAATCTCAGCAACTTAGGGTGGGGGGTCAGGTGCTGAGGCAAGAGAATCTCAAGCTCTATGCCAGCAGTTATGGTGCTTACCTGGCATGCGCAAGGACACGGGTTCAAACCCCAGCACCAAGTACACAACAAAGTGTCTGAGCAATGAAAGCTAGATGAAAAACTAAATAAATGAATTCTCTAAAAAAAAACCTCAGCATTTGAGTGAGACCCTGGCTCAAAACAAAAACAATGTGTGTGTGTGTGTGTGTGTGTGTGTGTGTACATATATATAAGGTCTGTGGATGTAACTCAGTGATAAAGTTTTCGTGAATTCAATCCCAGCACTGGGTAAAACAACAACATCATTTGATTTCACTCCCCAATACCTTCCCTTCTCTACCCTTCTCCCTCCCTCTGAATATCTTCTGCTATCCTACTGGTCTTCTTTCTAATTTCAAGGAGTCTCTCTCTTTGTTGTTGTTGTGTTGTTGTTGTTGTTCTAGCTTCTACATGTGAGGGAAAAAATGTACATTTTTCTCTGAGTCTGACTTATTTTGCCAAAAATTGTGGACTCCAGTTCCATCCATTTTCCTCCAAATGTCATAATTTCTTCTTTATGGCTGAATGAAACTCCTTTACATATCTATATCTGTATCTATGTGTCTCACATTTTATTTATTCATTCATCTGTTGATGGACAAGTTGGCTGATTGAATAATTTGGCCATTGTGAATTGTACTGCAATAAATGTGAGTATGCATGTATCTCTAAAGTGTGCTGACATGAGTTCTGGATGAATACCAGAGTATATAGCTGGATCAAAGGGTAGACCTATTTTTAGCTTTTAGAGGAACCTCCATACTGATTTCCATAGTGGTTATAATAACTTACATTCCTACCAACAGTATTATTAAGAATTCCCTTTTCCCAGCATCTTTGCCATCATGAATTCTTTTTATATTCTTGATGCTTACCATTCTAATGAGTGAGATGACATATTAGTGTAGTTTTTATTTGCATTTCCTTGATATCTGAGGATGTCGAGCATTTTTCATGTAATTATTGGACATTTGCGTTTCTCCATTTGAGAAGTATCTGTTCACTTCATTTGTCCCTTTACTGATTGTGTTACTTGCTTTTTTAAATGTTGAGCTCTTTTGAGTACTTTATATATTCTGATTTTTAATCCTCTGTTGGAAGAACAGCTGACAAAATTTTTCTCTCAACTGGTGCACCCCTGTGATCCCTGTGGCATGGGAAGCTCAGGTAAGAGGATATCAAGTTCAAGGCTAACCTCAGCAACTTAGTAAGACCCTTTCTCAAAACAAAAAAATAAAAAGGACTGGGGATGTAGTTCAGTGGGAAATTACCCCTAGGGTTTATTCCCCAGTATAATAATAATAACAATAATAATAATAATAATAATAATAATAATGTTCTTCCATTCTAGCAGTTGTGCTGTGCAGAAGCTATGTAATCTGATGACATCCCATAATCCCCTGTTGATTCTTTCTCTCATTTCCTGAGATATAAGGATCCTATTGGAAGTATTTGGCTGTGCCTACATGTTGAAGTGTTTACCCTATTTTTTTCTCCTAACAGTTGCGAAGTTTTTATACTTAGGTCTTTGATCCGTTTTGAGTTGACTTTAATACAGAGTTAGAGATGGGGATCTAATTTTGTTCTTCTACGTATGGATATCCAGCTTTCTTCTCCTGTGCACTTTTGGTACTTTTGTTAACAGTCAGATGATTATAGCTGTTTGGATTTGTTTCTGTGTCTTTTATTCTGTTCCATTGTTCTATATGTCTGGTTTTCTGCTGGTACCTTGCTTTTTTGGGTTACTATGGTTCTTTTGTACTATAATTTGAAATCAGATACTATGATGTCTCCAGCATTGCTCTTTCAGTTCAGTGTTGCTTTGGCTATTCTGGGCATTTTGTTCTTCCATATGAATTTTAAGATTATTTTTTTCTAGTTCTGTGTAGAATTTCATTGTTATTTTAATGGGGATTACAATGACTCTGTAGAACACTATTGGTAATATGACCATTTTGACAATATCAGTTCTGCATATCAAAGAGGATGGGAGCTCTTTCCATCTTCTAGTATCTTCGATTTTTTTTTCTTCAGAGTTGTTGTTTTCATCATAGAGGTCTTTTACTCCCTTGGTTAGATTAATTTCCAAATATTTCATTTTTGAGGCTTTTGAGAATGGGGCAGTTTTCATGATTTCTTTCTCAGCAGATTCATTATAGGAGTATAGGAAAATTATTGATTTTATATGTTTTTCTTGTATCTTACTACTTTGCTGAATTTGTTATCAGCTCTAGAAGATTCCTGGGGTCCTCTAAGTGGAGGATCATGTCATCTACAAACATAATTTTAATTATTTTTTCCTATTTGTACCCTTTATTTTCCTTCTTTCATGTGATTGCTCTGGCTAAAGTTTCAAGTAGTACCAAATAGGAGTGGTGAAAGTAGAAATCCTTGTCTTCTCCTTGATTTTAGAGGAAATGCTTTTGGTTTTTCCACATTCAGTATGATGTTACTTTTTGGTTTGTCATATAAAACCTTTATGATGTTGAGATAAGTTCCTTCTATCCCTGTTTTCTTCATGGTGTTTATCATAAAGTGGTACTGAATTCTGTTGCAGGTTTTTATGCCATCTATTGAGAAGGTTGTGTGATTTTTGTCCTTGGTTCTACTTATGTGGTGTATTACATTTATTGATTTATGTACTGCGGACTATCCTTACTTAATCACCACATGCCCTTGTGGACAAGTTATTTTACTTTTCCAAACCTTTAGTTGCTTATTTTTAAATGAGAATATTACCTCCTTCAGGGGATGGTCATAAGGATTAAATGAGGTAATGGATATAAAATGATTTTTATTGGTGCATCATAGTCTTACATAGTGAGGGAATTTGTTAGTACACATTCATACATGCACATGACAAAATAATGTAAATGGAATCCAATCCTTATCCAAGATTTCTACCAGCTTGCACAGTCCGTTGTCTCACATCTCCAGTGCATTCCCCCTGATTACAGCTATAAGTATATATAATTTTTTTTTCACTTTTCCAGCTCTATATGCCTTCATAGGTATTATTTAGCTTTTCCAGGGAGTAGAATATACCATACAGTGTTTATAACCCCCCTTTTCCCTCCTCATCCTCCCTCCTCCCCCTGTTCCCCTACTCCTACCCACTTCATAACTAGACTTCCCCCAGATTGTGTGTTACTCCGAATTTGATGAGTCTAATATATAAACTTGACTATTTTCACCCTATTCTTAGTTTTACTCTAGCTTCTATATATAAGAGAAACCATCCATCCCTTGAGTCTCTGGGTTTGGCTAATTTCACTTAGCATAATTTTTTTCCATTTACATTCATTTACCCATAAAGGCCATGAATTCATTCTTTCTAATAGCTGAGTAGAACTCCAGCGTATATATGCACCAAAGTTTTGGAGCATCTGGGTTAATGATTTTTAAACTGTATATCAACTGTATAATTACAAGGAAGTCATAGTAGTAGTAGCTTCCTGCTGTAAGCCACAGGTGGATTCCTTGATGTAACTCTGGTCTTCCGCAGGGCTGCCACTAACACTGATATTTTAATCAAGATGTTCTTCCTCTTTGGGAATCAGTTTTCTTATCTGTCACATTAGATGTTAGCCTGGGGATCTAAAGATCCCAAGTGTCCTCTATTTACTGTCTCTCTATTATTTATTTACAATGGAAGTAACAAAAGGGAAGGGAAGATACTTGGCTAAAAAATGCACTCATCATAGAAACCCCCTTTTAATTCACAATTAAGTCCCAAAATGAGGGTGAAGGAACTTTCATTAGCACCTCTTTCCTACTTAAGACCTAGGCCTTCCTATTAGTTGTTTCTATTAAACTCTATTTGCTAGTCAGATAGCAATTTAAGGGGTTTGTGCTGTTCCTGTGACAACAATGAAATAGGTTGTCTAGTAATTTCCTTGGATTTAAGCCAAATACCTTTCATGAAATGATATATTGTATAAGGAGACAGGTTTGGGCTTTAAGGAGATTCCTTACCTACCTAGACTATGGATTATACCTTTCAAAATTTTTGCCACAAATATGTATAGACATGTTACAAGTACCTGTTAATGCTTACTTTTATGAGTATTGAACATCTGCTATATGCCTGACATTATATAAATACTTTACTTGAATTATCTCTAATTTTCATGTAACCTAAATGTTAGCTGGGGACCCTGGTAGCCGGGGGGATTTTTACAGGGTCATGAGGAAGAAGCTTACATTCTTACAATGATCTCTGGTTCTGAGCACTTGCTTTTTGCTAAATTTCTTATAAGTTTGTTCTTTTTACAGCCAAAAATAGGAAGATTTCTTATCATTTTGACATTCTGCACAAAGTGTCTATATATTCCACATAGCATCTACCCAGAACTGAAACCTAGCCTCTAGTTCAGTTTGCACGTATATGCACTTGAGACATTCTCGTATACAATAAATTTTAGTAAAAGGAAAGGAAGGATTTATTTGCAGGATTACATCAAATTAACAACAAATATCTAATATTACCTGGAATTTTTTTCATCTGGCTTGTTCACCATATATAGAAGGACAGTTTCTCAATGATTACTCTCTTTGAAATCTTTTCCTCGACTTTTAGATTCCTCCCACATCCCAACTTCACTTCAGATTCAAGTATGTATAAGGTTTTAGTCTGAGTTCTCTGAATGAGACTTGGACTTGACTGAATTTCCAGACTCTTTTTTTTTATTAGGTGAATATGGAATTACAGTTGAAGGTGAGACATTGTCAAACAATCAAGAACAAATGTATACATACATAGTTATCCAAGACTAATGCCATGCCAGACTCTTTTTGATATGTGTCCAGTGAAACAAAGATGGCTATTCTCAGAATCTATCCTTCTTATTAGGCAATAGTGGTTAGAAAAAGCATTTTTCCTTATACTAAATATTTTAGATTGGTATTATCCCCATTTTATAGATTAGTAAATAAGCTCAGAGTATTAAGTGAACTGTCTGGAACTATTCATTTAGTAAATGACAAAATCAGATTTTAATCTAGGTCTATTTGAATTCAAATCCTGTGTACTTATCACCAAACAAGTCACATTTCAGAAAAAAGAAAAGAGAAATTGGAAACAAATACTAGAGAGGATGTAGAGAAAAAGAACACTTTTACACTGTTGGTGGGACTGTAAATTAGTATAACCACTATGGAAATCAATATGGAGGCTCCTCAAAAGGCTAGGCATATAACCACTGCATGACCCAGCTGTACCACTCGTATTTACTGTGAAGAATTAAGGTCATCTTACTACATGTTTATATAAGCACAATTCACAATAGATAAACTATTTAACCAGCCTAGGTATCCATCAATGGGTAAAAAGATAAATGTGGTGTATATGCACAGTGGAATTTTATTCGGCCAAAAAGAAAAATGAAATTATGGCATTTGCAGGAAAATGGGTGGAACTAGAGACTGTCATGTTAAGTGAAGTAAGTAAAACTCAGAAGGTCAAGGGTTGTATGTTTTCTGTCATATATGGAAGCTAGATAAGAGCAAGGAAAAGAAAGGTGGGGGATGTGGTAGTCTCAACACAATCAAAGGGAAATTGCTAGAATAGAGAAAATGGACGGAGGTGGGGAGGGAAGAGGAGACAGGAGAAATACTGAGGAATGATATTGGCCAAACTATACTGTTATATTTCATACATATATAAATATGTAACAGTGAATGCTACTACTATCTATAATTATTATGTACCAATTAAAATATGGAAAAAGGATGGGAATCATTGAGGAGCAGAACCCTGGACCTAGCACCTAAGAAAGAGCATTGGGATTTAGATGAGCATGGTGTCTCTGTACCAGCTGTCCTTGATCCACAGCCATTATATGCATGTAGGAGTATGTAACAACAAATCCCACCATTACGTACAACTGTGATGTACCAATAAAACAGTGTGTGAAAAAGAAATTGGAAAAGATTTACTTTAAGGTCCTGTGAGCTTTAAAATAGGGAAAAATGATTTGAAAATTCATAGTAGCTGAATCCATTTGGAATAGGGACATTTAACATTATCATTACCATCCCAAAGATGGTGTTTAAGAAAGTAGGAAAATATATAAAGTAAAATAGTTATAAATTTGAAAAATCTTGCTTGATGTCAGGTAAATGGGACATTTATCATGGATAATTAAATTTTATCTTTCAAATTCATTTGTACATTGACTTTTACCTAATAAATATTTATTAATTCACTCTACCTTTTTAAACCATACTTCTTTAAGAAATTCTTTTTCTAATGCTAGATATTCTTTATTACAGAGACAATTGAAGGCAGATGCTAAAAAAGCTATTGGAAGGCTTCAACTGCGCACACTGAAACAAGGAGACAAGGTTCATTTATTATTTTAAAATGCTATTTGTTTTAAAGCAATATTAGCAAGCCATTGTTCAAACTAAATGTTCTTCCAATATGCTTTTCATTGGCATATATAAATATTATTGACTTTAAAAAATTTATTTGGTGCTGAATAGTGGCCACCATATATGAATCCTAATCCTTAGAACCTGTGGAAGTTACCTTGTATGGGAGAAAGGACTTTGCAGATATGATTAAGTTAAACAAATTAAGACAGGGAGATTATCTTACATTATCTGGATGTGTTCTAAATATTATCACAGTCCTAATAAGATAGAGGAAGAGGGAGATTTGACTATAGCACAGTAAAAGATGTGACAATGGAAGCAAGACGCTGGAAAGATTTGAGAAGGAGGCCAAGTGCCAAGGAATGCAGGCAGCCTTGAGAAGCTGGAAAAGGTAAGAAAGTTTCCTCTGAAGCCTCTAGGAAAAACAGTACTGCCAACATCTTGATTCTAGACTTCAACTTTTGGGAACAGTAAGAGAATAAAGTTGTGTTGTTTCAAACTACTAAGTTACAGTACTTCTCTGTAGCAACAATAGGAAACTAATAAAATGCTTTGGTGCAACTTTTCTTGAATATCCCTTTTCAGATGTAGTTGAGAACAACCATTGAAGGGTAAAATATGTGGAATAATAATAGCTGTAGAACTTATCAAAACAATATGCCATTTATAGCAGCATCAAAAATATTAAATATTTAGATATCAATTGTGGGGAGCTGGGTTGTCCCCCGGGAGCCGATCAGGAGGTGAGTGCCGATGGCTGGAACCCGGGTCCCCCTTGTCCGGTCCAGGGACCCCTTCCCTCCCAGCCTGGGAAACGAGTCAACCACACGCAGTTGATGGCAGCTCAGAATCCATTCTTTATTAAGGCACACAGGTTTTTATGTAGGGAGGAGGGGAGACAGCCAAGGAATCAATAATTCTTTTAAGGGAGTTGCCAGGGGTTATGCAGATTTTGAGTACAGACAAACAACTAGGTAGGGAACAGCCTGTGGTTAGCACATTCCAACCCATCCTAACTCTTTGCATAACAATTAGGAAGACTAACAAAGCAGGACCTAGCAGCCCTTCCTGAAGGAACTTATGGAAATAGTAACAAGATTGCTCTAGGGCAGCTGTTGAAATGGGGGTGAAGGCTA
>PVKS010050132.1:0-11686 GCA_004027875.1 Aplodontia rufa
ATATATATATATATACATATATACACACACACACACACATACAGATTTGAAACTGGCCTTCTTAAAGCAGCATCTGAAATCCCACTGAAACAGAGAAACCCCTTAGCCATTTGCCCATCTTCTGCTGTACCCCTGGCTTCTGTCACCATGCTGCCATATTTAACACGTGGGTCCACTGGGAGCTGTCAAGACTGGGTGACAGTAGCCAACAAACAAAGAGATCATCTCTGTGAAAAACAGCAGAGAATGTCACTAAAATCTCTCAGACTATTTCAAACTTACTATCCCTTGTAGAAAATTGATGTAAATGAACATATTATAAGTAGTGAAAAGAACCTGATTGTAGTCCTGCCATTAGTATGCAGAATGACCTTGGGTAAATGACTAAGCTTTAGTTTCTCTGAATACACAAAGGGAAGGAAAGAATGATATAATATCAAAACTCTACCTTGCTCTGTTCTACGAATCTGTGGTTAAAGGGATCTATACAAAGTTTACACAACTAAACATTTAATATTACTCTGAGTTTTCAACCCTCCTTATGAATGTGTGGATTCAAGTACAGGGACCCACACAATTCTCATTGGCATTCTTCTCTGGAAAATTTGCAAAATTTGCTTTTCTTTTTGCACCTCTATCAAAGGTGAACAATGGTGGAGAATGGACATCAATCATCATAAAATCAACAAATTAGAAAAGGAAGCATGTTCAAGACAACACCATCATCCATGTATAATGTAGTTAGAATTTAACAATAAATTACATGAATTTCATCACAACAGAAAATCAAAACAGATAACTTAAGTCAATATTTTTTTTCCTTTTTTTTCTTCAGGGCTGAGGACCAAACTTGGGGCCTTGCGGGTGCTGGGCAAGCGCTCTGCTACTGAACTAAATTCCTAACCCCTAGGCAGTATTTTTAGGTGGCTCCAATAAGCAGAGCAATACTTTCTGAATTTCTTCTTCAGTTTGAGCCAGGAGATAGGATTACAGATGCAAAGTGGTATGGTGAGGGAAAAATTGATTTTGGTGAAATGAATGGTTAACTGATTTTTAAACCTTTTTCATGTACAGACTTGAATTTACACATAGTGGGAGACTTGAATAATGACAGAGCAGTTGATGATTTCACTCATCTCCAAAACTGCAGCTAATCCCAGGTACCAGGCAGTATATTTTACCTATTAGTTTACAATGTATTTCACTTGTTTTAAGAGCAAATAAATGGATGACCTCTGTTGGGTCCATTATTGGCTAGATGCATAGAGAGGGAATAAGGACAGAAAAATGTCTATTTGTCTATTTGCATGTGTGTGTACATGAGTGCACATACAATTAATATCTAGGATTTAGCTCTATTTTTTGAGTCTAGAAAGACAAAGGAGGGCCAATCACTTTGCCCATACCATTTTTTTTCCCAAGCTGTCAATAAACAGGAAATGAACCACTCTCAAGTATTTTTCATAGGCTATTTTTTTCATACTTGGGAAAGAAATGAGAGATGGTCCTTTCCTTCAATAATGCATCCCTATGAGCACCATAAAGGAAATGGTGCTTTGTGAGGCTCCAGAATATTAGATTGCAGAGAGTAGGTTAGTGCTCCAGCCAAACTGGTATCATCCCCGATATCAGTCTTTTGTGAAAATTAGATCTTTTTTTAATTGCAACACACTGAAACTGAAGGGGGTCATCATTATGCCTACAGCAACTGCCTTCTTAGAAGAATCTGGCAAGCAAACAGCATGGTGGTGATACAGTCTATATCAGCTTAGAACTGGGGTCAGGATCAGAGATTTACAGGTATTTCCCAGTCTGGCCAGAAGACCAGACCAGGGACAACAGAAGCTCTGGATATCATGCATGCTCAGTCAGCATCTTCTGCAACTTTTACCACCCTGTACCCCAACTCTGAAGAGAGGTTGAGTTTTCTCTGCAGACTGTGTTTCCTGAGTAACTTAAGTAGCTGGATGACTTATACTCTGAGAAGCTGTCACGTCTGTTGGGAAAGGATGAATGGACTCCTACACCATGATCTATTTCATGAACCAACCACACCAAAATTTCTCTAACCAGGCATGTAGGAAGTATATTCTTAAAATACAATTTGGTTTCTTCTCCTTTACAAAGCCCCTCCCCTTAAAAACCAACTCCAGAAATATTAATCAAGAATCTTCCAATGTTCCTTCAGTTCTATGAAGCCAAAAACAAGAGCTTATGATCAAAGAGAGGAATAAAGAAATATCCCTTGTTTTAATTGAATTGTTTCCCCTTGAGAACTACTTGTTTCAGTGTAAGGAAAATCACACATATTGGCAAGGCTTTAGCCTCCTAGTTTCTTGAAGTCCCAGTGAATAGAGAGGACATCCTTGGATAGGTTGAAATACCTGCAAAAATTAAGAACTTTTTGAAAATCCTGAAATGAAGCCTTATCTGTCCCCAGACCAATGTTATAAGAAGGAAAGCGGTGACTTTGATCTCAATGTCTCGGCTGGGATCTCAGAATGTTGAGGTGGAGGAGGTCACCCTTCCCACACTTCCCAAACCTGAATAACCTGGACTCTCCAGGGCCCAGACTAGATGATGCCTCTACTAAATAGTTATCCTGCTGCTTCATAAGGATTTTCTTAAGCTACAGAGGCAGCATTGCATGAGATAAGTTTGCTTGTACGTGGGTGCTAGTCTGCTGTTTTGATCAACCTGAGTGGTTATTTAAAGCAATAATTTAGGTGCTTTATCAGTCTTTGTTACAGCAAAATGAGTTTTAAAGAAGAAATTATTGCTCAATAATTTTTAGGATCATTAAGGCTTCTCCAGTTAGCATATCAACCATTACTTCTCCCTCTTCCGCTCTCCCCCTAGTCCTCTCACTGCCTCCTTCTATTAGCATTTCTTGTCTCATCAATTTGTGCATCTTATTTAATGAAACCAAGTTCTGCCAGAAGATGCTGATTTATTTCTGAGGGAGGTGATGGAAGACTTGGACGTAGTCACTCCTTTCTCATTTAAGGATGAGGTTTCTATTTCTTCTCTTGCCCATGCAATTTGAAATTTCACTGCTCTAAAAAATTTCCATTGGAACATTGGGTTGAAAAGTCAGAGCATAGAGGATGACAAGCTAAAGATATACCTTTCAGAGAGCATAGTGATAAAGCTTACATTCTACATAAAACCATGCACCAGCTACAGAGCAGTAACGCTAATTGATCTGGGGATGAAAAGTCATCTGCTGGCTTCACTTAGATTCCAAGCCTTATGGGTCTGTTTCCCACTTCCGACCCATTCTTCAATTCCCTGGGGCTACCTTGTTCTGCAGGTTCCGTTGTTTACTTAAAAAACTTCAGAAACCCAGGAGTCTGCCTTGTGAAGTAGACAGAGGACAATGAGAGGTGGCTCCTTGTTCTGGCACTACCTCTGGCTCACCATGGAAATACAGGTGAGCTGCATATTGGTTGGCTTATTCTCCTGAAAAGATGGAGTTGAAGGAGATTTTCCAAAGCCAAACTTTGAATATTTTGATGAGTTGAAAAAGGGGAGAAGCAGGGTATGCACTGTGTTGTAAAAGATCTTGTCATTTCTCTATTTTAGGGCTAGGTTTGGAACTCCCTCCTAGGCCTTCTGGTAGACATGGAGAGATTTTAAAAAGAGTCAGTCTTGGCCCTCAAGATTATAGTCCTAATCCTTTTCCATGAGAGCTAAGTATTTCACAATATGATGGACTTGCCTCTGAGACCAGCTCACCTGAGACTCCCGTCACTCATCGGGACACCATTCCACTCTGGTTTTTTGGCACGTATGTCCTGTGAAGGCGGTAACCCATTTCCCAAGGTAGTTGTTTGAATTCTCTCTGCCAAAGCCTCTGTAAGAATCAAAAAATGCATCAGAGCAGAACTTGTGAGATGTCCCTAGGAAAATAACCATAGTGCCTCCAAGTCCACTCCCTACCTGCTTTCTTCCCACAATTTAATCATAACAAGAAACTTCCGACAAGATTTGAGAATATTTCTCCGTGTGTCCACTATTTTAGTTGCAGTCACAGAAAAAAATCGGACTGTATCAGACCAAGATGAGGAGATGTCTAAATTCATACCATTAGCTAAGCTACAATAATACAAAGAGAAATTTATAGGTGTGACCAGCACCGGGGCAGCTTTCTCTAACACCCTGCCCAGCAAAACCTCAACCTGGGAAAGTTTCTGAAATTGTTTCTGCACTCCTGTAGCTCCAACACACTCCTTATAATCAGAAAACACCGTTCCTGTCCTTTCCACAGGGAAGCATGTATGCTTTAGTAATGGAACTTTTTTCTAATGTTTATATGGTGACAATTTGACAAATGGTCCTCATTCTCCCTTTATCTGGTCTTGGAATTAAAATATTACAGATTGAAACTTTTTCTCATTCCCTTGTTTAAAAATGAACTGAAATAAACTTTTTCATTTTTTAATTTTTCATTAGATTAAATGGAAATATTTGAAACCAGCTGTCCCCCCACATCCTATATAACTACTTCCTTATTTGCCCCTGATTCAAATAACTGACATTAAAGACCCCTACAATGGATAATGATGTGTGACAAAACAGAGTGCAATGGTAACTGTATACTCTGTGGTGGATATGGGAGCAGTCACAGTACAATGATTTACAATTTTTCTCCCTGACAGAGTTCAGTTCTCTCTGAAAGAGGCTGCCTCCTTCCAAATCCACTTGCCTTGCAGAGCAGCAGGTTCAATGACATTCCATGACTTGCCCCAAAGAGTTCCTCATTACTCCATGTGTGCCTCACAACTCAGTACTGAGAGAACTAAATTCTACCTCTGGTTCCACTTCTCAAGCACCTACATCCCTTTTTCCAACAGCTATCATTCGAGTATTGGCTAAGGGGGAGGCACCAGACTAAGCGCTATAGATAGAATGGTTGTCATCACATATAGGCTAGTAAGATTGTGAATAAATCCTGAATGCCACAATAAAACTTTCTGAGTGCCTATTGTACATCAGTCTCTAACTTTATATAATACCCACAATGGCCTTGATCTTACTTTCCATCCAAAGATAAAAATTTGATAATTAGCCCAAGTCAAAGCCTTGCCATAGATCTTTGAGCATGATTCTATACCATGGAAAACTAAGTTTTGAAAACAGGCATGGCATAAGCTTACCTCTTCCATGTATCTGTTTTTACCTCCAACAAATCATTTCACCCTGTTATCCTTAGTCATCTACGTATAAATGACCTATCTTCCCAAATTGTTATGAGCATAAAATCAAGGAAACAAAGCGGTAGTTGATTTTGACATATGTATGAAACATTTATTAATTTAACTGAATCTTAAAACTGCTGATAAAGTATGGACCCTTTTGACCTAGGACAGTTAAATATATAAAAATTTAATTTCCTAATAATCTAATGAATTCCATCTTGTGTCTTCATCAGGAACCAAACAAAACTGTCCTTGGTCGTCCTTGTCCCCAATCATGGTCACAGATGTAAATTCATCAGCCCATCTTAAAAAGTTAGAAACCTACTAATTTTCCCTTTGATGTACAAAAGGTTTGGAGTGAACAGGGGCCCATTCTCTAGCTTTTCAATTGTGGAACCAAGAATAACGGAAGTAAGCAGCAGAGTGGGAAGGAAGAGGTGGTGCCTAGAGATAGAGAACATACATTATTTGTAGTTCTGTGTGAGCGAGAACCCTGTGCCTGGGATGGCTCGCATTGACAAGGGTAAGGACTGGGCCTTCTCTGGAAGTCTTTCCTAGCCTAGAATCCCTTTAAACATTTACTCAGGATAAAGAACCTACTATAAGCAAGGAAGGGCACAGGAACCAAAGATGAGCATCATCGCTAACTACAGAACTTAAAATTAAATGAAGATTACATGAATAACTAATTCAGGGGAAGATGTGGTAACAAAAGGGGGAGTTTGGAGGAAAGTCATCTCTCATAGACAACACAAGGTTTTTTGGAGGATGGGACATTTGGTCTCAAATTCTTTTTTTTTTTTTCCATAGCAGCAGTTTACTGTATAGATTAACTGTGGTATTACCAACCTTTTGAGTTAAATAGTGTAACTCCTTGTGGGCAGTTCCAGTAAAAAAAAGAGATGATCTTTTCAAATACTATTGAAACAGAAATATTCAAAGGACAGCCTGGTCAATATTCCAAGTAAAGGAGGGGCTTCTAATGGCTCTTTATTCCCACGCAAGCTCTAAAATCCAACTAGGAAAATGGAGCTACACAGGAAACCTGTGAAGAGACCCCTCCCCTACACCATAAACACACCAAATTAAGTAGATGGCTTCTGCTGGTCTCCAGTTCCTTCTGTTCCTGACTTAACTATCCCCTAGGTAACAGGACATGCACAAACTAGCCAATCCAGTTCATGTGACAAGGCCTCTGCCACTGTTTCCTAGGGCCCATTTGGAATCACCTGTCTCTTTAGCTGCATCCACAAATTTGGTCTTTGGCAAGACAGGACCATGAGCTATAATGGTGGCATCAGGAATGTCTTAGCCACTGTTCTGAATACAACCCTCTATGCAGCTCTGAACATGGGTAAGGAAAGTGACACTATTTGGGTTCTATCTTGGCAACCTTTATGTACTTGTCTTTCAATGATTTTCCATAATGTTTGAGCCTGGATAAAGAAACCCAGCCTTTCAAGATGAGTTGAAATGGGCACAGAGAAATCTCAAAAAGTTAGTGTTACATATCCAGGACTAGAACATATTTAATCATATGAAATACTATGCCCAGTTTAACCTTCCTACACCTGCCTCTTCCTTCCACCTGCCTTTTATTAAATTTGTCAGTATGTCAAAGCATGGCATCAGAATAAAACACAGCCCCTTTTCTACAACATAAAGGATAATATAGGTACCAAAATAATTACTAACAAGTAATGCATGAAGTATGTAACAAAGCAGGATGCCACAAAGTGGGCAGAAAGTAAATCACAGCATGTTGCAAGGCCATCTAAGCAGTAACTCAAAGAACAAGAGTCTAGCGCAGTGGCACAGGATAGTAATATTACCCAGCAACTTGGGAGGTTGCAGTAGGATTTCAAGTTCAAAGAGTCTCAGCAACTTAGGGAGACCTCATCTCAAATAAATAAATAAATAGATAGATACAAAAAATGGATTAGGGATGTAGTCCACAGGGAGGAAGGGGGCAGGGCAAGGAGGGGATTCTAACAAATAAGGACAGTGGTGTTTCTAGACAGAATACAGCCTGAGAAAAAACCTGAAGATAAAAAAATAAAGGCACATATAAGGCACAGTGATTACACATTTGGCTAAAGTGTAATGAACAGGAGACATGTTTGTTAAGATGCATTCAGAGTATATGCTTCAATTAAGAATTTTCAGTACTCATTATTGTAATTCTCAAAGGCAGAATATTCATGAGCAGAGCAGTTCATTTTGTCCCCCATTCTACTAGCTGATGCTTCTACCTACTTCAGATTTTCCTGTACTTATAATGGGGAACCCTACTTTATCTTCTCACAAGGTACCCACCAGAAATTCACATCTTTAAGAGCATCCATTAAGCCTAAGACTTGACGGGTAGTATAGTACTGTCATGGTTCTGTACTCAGCTCCACTTCTACAATGATTCTAAACAAGTTATTCCTAAAGGTACTTCTTGCCACTTACTGCAATGAAGGTATTTCTAAAGGAGAGTTTTTGGTTCAAATATTACCTTTTGTTAATCTAACTGCAATGTGTAACAGCGCAAACCTGAAGAAAAAGTATTGCCTAAATTGTCTTTACCTTCAGCTGCATCTGAAATTTCTCTCAACCTAGAGAGCATCTCTCTTCAAAACATGTAATTAGTCCACAGGAAAAAAGAAAAAAACATGAATAGAAAAAAATAAGACATTAAATGTAACCGATTTTTATCAAGTCATTGCTAGTGCAAACACGTAGAAGGAACTGTTTCTTTTGCAGCAAATTACCTTCCTTAAGCCAATTTATAAAGAATATTTTAGGGAAAGCTTACCATTATCTACCCCAGTAAATAAAAGATTGCCCTCAAAACTTTTTTAAAAGCGGTGCTTACATATCAAATAAGCAGTTTGGGAAACTCATTTTTCCATGTTAGATATGTCTACCTCATTTAAAAATGTACCATGTTCAACATGCCAATTTAGCCTCATATTATCAAAGCAGAAAAAAGAAGATACTCCCATAGGCCATTTCAGAGCATTTAAAATTCATATCACTTCATATTTTAATGGTTTAATCTTCCAATACCTAAGCCATTATATTTTCAGCACTAACAAGTTAAAATGAGAGAATTCCAAAGGGACCCATCCTGCTACTTTGTACCTTGGACATAGATGGAAATGCCTACTCCATGTGATTCTTGTGCATACTATAGACAAGCAGAAACTCTGGATAGTACAGCATTCTCCAAAAAGTCTGGAACAGCCTGAGTTCTACTTTCACAAAACCAATATAGCAGGGGCCTGCCTCAGTGGCCTCCAACTTTTAATAATTGGAAAACACACATCTCCAGTGGCTATATATAGATCTGAAATAAATTGAATCACAAAGTGAGAAATTTAAATCCTCTTGTACTGCCAAGGATAATCTGGTTTGTCTCAAATCAACATTACAAAAAACTTATTGGCTAAATCCCTATATTCTGAACAGATGCAAACTACGAGTGTACGTAACATGTCATTTCAGTGTGTGACTGGAATGTTCAAACAAACTACAGTACTTCCAAACCAAAAATTAAACTAAATCAGACTGATTGAAAACATTGCAAACTGAGTTATAAAACATTGTCAAATAAATGCTCAAAGTCAGCCATTGGGGGAAAGGATCATTTTATTTACATAATTTATCTTAAGATTCAGAAACTTTTTTCACCTTGACTCAGGATGCCTTGACTAATCTAAGATGGGTCAGTTTCTACCAATGGAACCATAATGTACAGTCTGAGTTCAATCCAAACCTTGCCAAAGCAAGACAACTTCTGCATAGCTGGAGGTAGGTCACCTCAAAAGGACTTTTATCTTTATGCTTTCCCCATTTTGGTATTTGCACAAAACTACCCTTTGTCTTAAAAGTTTCCTGGTTTGATGTTTAGGCAGAAGAGCAAATTCCAGGTGATTCTTCTTCTCCAAGCAACTTCACATTCTTTTTTTCCAAAACAGTAGCTGCCAATTTAAAGATGTCATGAGACGCTAGGCAAAAACATCAGATATTAACTTTCAACAGAGACGTGTCCTGAAACCTAATCCTGGTTTATTTGTCCACTATTCAAATGAAGTCATTTTAACCCCAAAGAACATATTGGCATTGTGTAACTCTTTAGGACACAGTGCTAATATGGCTATTAAGTGTGTTACAGGTAAGACACAAGTTACTACACTGTGATTCCAAGTAATTCTGGGAGGAAATGCAAGAAACATGCTTGGTGGGGCACTGTATGTTCAGCTTTAATGTGCTCGATCACCCATAGTAAGAGGGAAGAGGTTCAAGATGATTCATACTTCCACATGAGACCAGAAAAAAATCACAAGCCCACATAGCAGCAAATCTCAACAGGTAGTCAAAGTAGATTTCTATGCGGCAGCCTGGGGGCATCTTAATTGGCCTGGAAAATTAGATCAGAATTACCCATAAAGTTCC
Source organism: Aplodontia rufa (assembly GCA_004027875.1). Taxonomy (NCBI): domain Eukaryota; kingdom Metazoa; phylum Chordata; class Mammalia; order Rodentia; family Aplodontiidae; genus Aplodontia; species Aplodontia rufa. Next base: position 9,645 of record PVKS010050132.1, read on the forward strand.
TCAACCTTTCCCAGAAGAAAATGTGATAGTATGCCTTTTATATGGAAGTTTCTTTGTATATATGTATAAACTTGGTATGGCCTTAATGCTGCAGTTAAGGATTTGTTTGGCTACCACCTTAGGCAGCGTGTTAAGCAATCGCTTCCTTAATGTAACATTTTTACTTCTTACTGGACACTCGACCTTGAATGACCAATTTCCTTTGGCTCCTTACTCTTCCCTTTTTTTGCATGAAGTCATGAAAGTTATGGTAGTTATTTTTTTGGCTTGTAAAAAAATCTATTTCTGCAATTTGAAGATGGAATGTGAAATTTCTGTGATACATGTATATAAAAGTATATTTATTGAACCATCCATACACATGTCCATGCTGATTCCAATGGAAAAAAATTAAAGTTTTATGAAATTTTCTGTGGTTAAGTCATAATTGTTACCATGAAACCAACTTTATGTGAGAAATTTTTTGAAGTCTTGCAATTATCCCAGAAAGAAACCTATGAATAAATGGAAAACATTTCACTTTAGACGAACTTTATGCTGAGAAATGAGAATTTATTTGTTCATTCAAGAAATGTTTATTGGTAGGTGCTATGGGATATAACAAAGATGACTGAGACACAGGTCCTGCCCATAAGGAGCTTACAGTCTAGGGCGGAGACAGAACACACATGTGGGTGGGATACATGGTTAGAGCTAGGCTTTGGTAAGATGAATCTAATATTGTGTATAACACAAGCTGGAGTAAGAAGAGGTAATGTGAAGCTGCAAGACTACGGAAAATTATCTAAGTGAGGAAGAGAGATCTGAAAGACTGTTGAGGTAGAATGATAGGACTTAGCGGGATAATGGAAAGAGAAGTTAACAAAAAAGGAAGCAGATGACTCAAGTGCAGCATGGGTGATGTCATGAACTGAAAGAGCGATGAAGGAACAAGACTGAAAACATTCTGCATAGAAACCAAGTTCCTGGAATACACCAGGTACAATCTGACAGAATGGCTAATTACGGAGACCAGGGATGGAAGAACCTCAAAACAGTCAATGACTTCTTCTGCATCCCTCTGCAAAATTTCCAACCATTTCCCCCACTGAAATGTCATAGTACCTAAAATTTAGTGAATTCAAGACTATCTCCAGGCATCCTTCCCTTATAAGAATGAAAACAGAAAATTACATTGTTATTCAATGCAGTTATCATTTAGGAACTCAATTATAAGTCACTGTACATTCTGGTGAAATAAAAGGGATTAATCCCCAGTCCTTGTCCTCTAGGAGCTTACAGTCTAACAAGGTAGTAAAACAGATATACTTCTAATTCTCAGTTGAAGTGGTAAAGTTACAAACTATGAGAAAGGTATAAAGTGATATAGGAACACATTAACTTTAAAAATGAAGGTCAGGACAGAACCTCAAACAGAAGGGACAAAATGGAAGGGAAATATATGAGCACAAATCTGTTCCTCTTGTCAAATTTTGGAAACATCAGTCTCCATAGGGATTCCCTATTCCTGCTACAAATCTTTTTCTTATGGGGAAAAAAACAGCTCTTGAATTGAACCTTGATAAAAATGACTTGGATGGCAAAGATTAGGGGGTAGAGTGCAGGTACAAGAATATATTCAAGGAAGAGAAGGCACTACAGCCATGGAATTAGCAATGCCAGGCTGACGAGGGGGGACCACAAGTAGTTCTGCGTACTGGAGGCATCATTTCCATAAAGAATGAAAGAAATAACCGGAAAGGAATATTAGTACCCTGAGACATACATGGCACTGCCAGGTACTAAACAGGGTATAAGCTTAAGACCAAATTGCTGCCCCCTAGGAGCTTACAGTTATAACAATACAAGGTGGAAAAACACACCACAAGGTACAGAATACAAAATGCTGAAGGATTTTAGGAGAAAATTACAGCTGAGTTTCAGCTATTAAAACATTAGGATACCCAATAGCTTTCTGAGAGCTAGTAGTAAACCCATCCCTGAGGGAAGCAAATGTTTTTAATGTCCTTAGACTACAGACCCTGGTAGAGCTGGGCACTAAG
>PVKS010050133.1:0-11682 GCA_004027875.1 Aplodontia rufa
ACTTATTTCTGTGGCAGTCACCATTCCATAACTGATCAGGGAAGGTCTGAATTTGAAACTTACACCACGAATACGAGAGCTTACTGGATTTAGAACACGTTGATCGTATTCTAGTTTTAGATGACAAATCATCTCTCCCTTTGTCAGCCTGCAGTCAGGGACCTCAAACAACTTCATGTAATGGCCTGTCTGTCCCACTGGCTTCTGCCAGCCCCTTCCTTGCAGTCCCCTCGTTCTGCACTCTGATGACAGGTGTGCAGTGGATGATGTGGAATAGCAGCCAGAGTAAAATGGGAAAGCGACCACACTCCATTTCATTTTAAACTTTAAATCTGTGGTAAATGTGATTAAAAGAAAATCCATTTCAGTATCTCCAAAGATTATTATCATAGGCATTGGCGTTTCTTCTGCCTTAACCGGCTTTTGATGAAGAAGACATTCCCTTTTGTAAACCAGAGCAAATACAAGAGAGATTTTATGTGTATTTGCATTTAAATGATTCCTTCTTGTGCCACAAAATTCCCGCCTTTCATAGCTTATGAGGTCCTGGTGATTACAGGGTTGATGATTACACCATTTCACCTGCATTTCCAGAACAAGTCATTTGTTTCTAACTTGAATAAGGTGTAGCCCAGAGCAGGCTAAATGCCAAGTGTGGCACAGAGTTGCAGAGATAATGCATAATTTATAGTTCCTGAGCCAGTCTCACAATCCAAACAGAACTAGAGGAGTCCTTAATGCATAGGGCATACTACCTTGAGTTTTAGAACTGAATCTTTCTTGAAATGAATTAGAACTTTTTTTTGAGGGGGGGGGTCTCTCCTGAGTTACTACCACACTTGACAGGTTTATATCTATCTTAAGTTCTCAAAACAAACAAGGGAGCCCCCTTTTAAATGACAGCTTTGACAGAATAAATCACAGTCATTAAAATCTGATAATCTCATTAAAACCTGATAATATGACAATCTGAAGTGTATTCAGCTAGAGAAACAAGTATAGAAAATAAATTCTTCATTTTCAGGACTGAGAACAGGAAATCTAGAATTTGGGCCCCAAGTTTTAAATATCTTTAATTCATTAATTCCCATGAAGATATTTAAGTGAAAATGATAACATTAATGAAAGAATTAAGACACAATCATCTTTGGTTCCCGGCTATGTAGTTGGATATAAGTTCTTACCTGTCTGAAATATTTAATGTTAACAGCTACTCCCTGCCAGTGATGTCAGATTTAAATAGGTGGACTGGGAGGCTATTCTTGCAGAGGCGTCTGCAATGCTCATCTCCTGAGCAGGAATTTGGCCCTTTAAACCAATGCTTTGCTCGCTGGGGAAGCAGTCTGACTCTTCTCCACTGTCTTGTCATCCTTTCTGTGGAAAACCTTAAAAAAAAAAAAAACCAACAGTTTTCAGGCTTGTCACTCTTAATTATACCACATCAACCCTTGAGACAAATCTTAGAAATGAGCCCAGTACATAAACAGATGGCACTCTTTTTATTTCCTTTCAAATTTAAAGCTTCTGTTAGTGTTTTTTACTTGGCAAACCTTTTTCTTTTTTCCCGGTGATTATCTGTTATTTTCTTTTCATTCTCTCTTACGAAGAAAACAGAGCTAAAAATGTGTCTCTGTACCTAGTAGAAAATACCGAAAGCTTTATCACCTCGCTGTTGAAGAACAAAAGTATCTTTTCACAGGCGACACCTTCATTCAAGGACTAAGAGGAGAAATGGCTTTGCTTTGGACCCGGGGGCTGATGAAGGATTGGGTGGTGCGTGGCTTCAGTGGGTGAAGGGGGGAAGCTTGATTTAGGAAGGTGGGTTCTGAATTGTGTGCTCTTTGTTTTCCTGTGCAGAACTTAAGAAGAGGATTACCTCAGGTTCCTTACTTCAGTCTCTATGGAGACCAAGAAGGTGCTTATGAACATCAAGGCTCCAGCCTTGTCCCTGAGGGTCCTACTGACTACGTCTTCAGTCATCTTCCACTCCACTCTCAGCAGCAAGTGCGAGCTGCTATCCCCATGGTGCCAGTTGGTGGGATCCAAATGGTCCACTCCATGCCACCGTCCCTTTCCGGTTTACACCCTCCACCCACCTTGCCTCTGCCAATGGAGGGCCCGGAGGAGAAGAAAGGGGCGCCCGGGGAGTCCTTCCCTAGAGATCCCTATGCCCTCTCCATGCAGCAGGAGAAGCGAGCGCCTCACGTTTTGCAGTCAGCTGGTCTACGGAGCGCTCCCTCCTCTCCTAGGCTACTGATGAAGCAAAGCACTTCGGAAGACAGCCTGAATTCAACAGAGAGGGAGCAGGAGGAGAACATACAGACCTGTACAAAAGCCATTGCGTCCCTCCGGATTGCCACCGAGGAGGCTGCTCTGCTTGGGGCTGACCAGCCAGCCCGGGTGCAGGAGCCCCACCAGAAACCCTTGGAAAGTGCACACGTTGGCATTAGACACTTTAGTGGGCCTGAGCCAGGTCAGCCCTGCACCTCAGCAGCCCACCCTGACTTGCACGATGGCGAAAAGGACAATTTTGGTACATCACAGACTGCATTAGCACACTCCACGTTTTACAGCCAGAGTTCTGTGGGTGAGAAACAGTCAGACTTTCACAGCAGCAAGGAGCTCTCTTCAAGCACAGAGGAGGGCCTCGAACCTTCTTCGGAGAAGAGTCAACTACATTGATCTAAGATGCATGGAGACTTTCATTTCCCTGTTGCCCCCCCTCTTTTTCTGTTTTTGTTTTTGTTTTTCTAGAAATAGAGGTAATCGAGTTTATAGCATGCCTGTCCTAAGTTACAGTAGTTTGCTATTATATATACTTTTGTTATTTCAAAAAAAAATTAGGTAAATTACCAAGTCATCATGAGCCTGACCAAAACAAAATTTGAAATTAACCTATTGGGTCTGGTACTTTTAAAATTGTACAGATGTTTGTGCCTTTTCTTTACTTTGCTTATATTCTTATAAGCATTTTTTAGCAGTAATTTGTACATATTTTAGAATTTGTGTATCTGCTTTGTAATAAATGTAATTTCTTTCCTTTTTTGGACACTTGGATCTAAATGATGTAAAGCAAAACGGCATCAATATATATGTGAGGTTGCACTAAAACATATTTTTATATGATAAAAACTGAACAGCTTTTATGTACAGCTCTGATTCTGTAATACTAATATTTATTTACTTTGTTTCATAAATTGTACATTTTTTCTTAATGTGTGGATTGCTTTTCTATGTGAAGCATGGGATTTACTGTTGCGTAACTAGAACAACAATGTACATTGAAAACAAGATATTTAAACTAGAGTACTTATTCTGCACTTATGCATTAGTTAAAAAAAAAGATAAAGGATGTATCAGTCAGTTCTTAAACTCTTGTAAATTCTTTTGTCCCTGTTTGCCGGATTGACTATAACTTAAGTGCTGATTGTGATTTTAAACTGATAGTACCGTAAAGCATTAAAGTAAACTGTGCTATTGTGAGTTTTTTCAAAGCTTTATAAAACAGTTATAAATAATATTAAAAGTATTTGGTCTTATGTGAACATGTTGATCTATATACTCATCTAAAAATATGGGAAAACATTCCACCCCATGTAAATATGTACAAGTGCATCACTGGTACAATTTTATGTAACTCAGTGGGACACTAGGTTGCCACAGACCTATGCTAGGGTGTCTTTAAAAATTAAAGTGACAAAGCACATGGGACTGTGTAGAGCTTGGTTATCGGCCGGCCCGGTGGCTTGGCAGGCAGTGCTGTGCGCTGCCCCTGGAGAAGACCCAGGCTTAGGGATGGCCCTGGTCTGTGCTGCACAGGATGGTGACTGAACTAAGGCTACACAGAGGGGCCGAGCTTGGATGCTGAGGGTTGGATGTGGAAGTGGGGAGGCAGATGGAGACCTCTCCCCATCTCTTCCCGGCAGCCCATCCGCAAGGTAACAGGGTTAACATCGGCTTTAGGGGAAGTCACCTTCCCCTCTGTGTAGGGGAAGAGTGTCACACTCCTGGCTATCTCAGGGGGAATGTTGAAAAAAGATTTCAAGGGAAAATAACTTGAGGAAGGATAATGTCTTTTGAATATAACTTTCAGACTGGCTTTTGATTGGTGTTGAAGATGGGAAGAGCCTATGTAGGTCCCAAAGATCAGAGTGGAGGGAGGGGGTACAGTAACATGTGCACACACACGCACACATGTGTGCACACACACACACAATCTGGGTTATCTTTGTGCTATATAGTGGATTATAATTCTGTGAAACCAAGTTTGTATATTGAATTACATTAAGGAGTGTTCTTTAAAAAGAGAAATAAATGTACAATTACATGCTCGAGGTGTCTAGTTCTTATGTGTTGCTTTACGTTTTAATTTCTCGATTTTGTTTCTAAAGGAATTTTGATGCTACTGACCGTCTACAGGTTTAATTGCTAGGCTCTGCCCACCCTGTGGCATGCTGAGTACGGATACTTTAACAAGTGAGAAGACGGTCATCAGCTTCTATCGCTCCTCTGATTAGGACAGAGAGTGGGCCCTAAAGTGTGGGCTCTGGAAATGGAAACTTCCAAACCTAAGCCTAGGCCTGAGCAGCACAGATTTTATCTGAATAAAGCAATTTTTTTTTCCTTTCTGCCTTTCAGCATTCAGACTTATTTGAAATGCCACTGGATAAACTTAGCCTTTATTTTTGCTGGGATGACCAAAGTAAAAAGAAGAAAATCCATCTGAAATATACCATAAAGTAACCACATCATATAGTTATTTTATTATAAATAATAGAACCCTTTTATTAATAAAAGCAGAAGCTCATTAAAGTTCAAAATCCCAAATTAATAGATTGACAACTTACAATTTCATTTTGTGAGCCAGACTGACTTTTTTTTTTAAGAGAGAGGGACAGTGAGAGAGAATCGACTTTATTTAGTTATTCATGTGTACTTCATTGCTCTTGACACGTTGTCTTGTATGTGGTGCTGGGGTTCAAACCCATGTCCGTCCTTGTACATGACAGGCAAGTGCGGTAATCACTGATCAACTGCCCCAGCCCCCAGACGTGACTGTTTAAATTATGTTTTACAAAGGTGAACTGAAGGTCAACACAATCAGCCGGACTAATATCCCTTACCAAGAAGAATCCTTGATTTTTATAATGTAGAGCAATTGGTGTGTCTTTTTCCTCATTGACACTGTGCTTGTGATACCTGGCCACAGTGACTCACCGTTCACTTCCTCCTTTGCCTGATTCATCACTCATGAGTTCACTCATTTATTCATAAATAGTTTTGAATGCCTGAACTGGTGGATGATGGGCTCTTAGAATCAATGAGGAATATTTCTGCCACCAAGGAGCTGAAGTAAATAAGAAACACACATATGTGAGCAAATGTGTAGAACACAATGTCACTGCTGAAATAAGTGTACATTCAGCATTTTGTAATTATCAAGGAAAGAGAATGTTGAGAATGGGAAGAAGGTGGCTTCATCACAGAGACATGGAACACAGCCTCACAGCAATGTATTAACTAACTCAACGTAACTTTTTATCACCCACATTAGGACAGTGTTCTACATGCTAGGTATACAGTACCACACAAAACAGATGAAGTCCTTGCCTTCATGGAATTTATATTCTAGTGAAAAGGGCATTAAAAAGAAAGAAATTAGAAATCACATGTTGGATGATCCATAATGCATCAAATAGTAAATTAAAAAAAAAAAAAAAAAGCAAAATGGAGCCGGCTCCTTGGGCATGTGGCAGGATGGTTTCCTAATTCAGCTTACTGATCCGGCTCTGTAATAAGTGGGGCACCAAGGAAGGACTGAAGCAAGAGGATAGCTTTGCTATGGTTGTTGATGTGATTATATTGATTAATATTTAAAGATAAACCACTATGGGGCAGCACACAGTAAAGACAATGGGTAGAGGGAGAGAGAGAGGAGGCAGGGAGGCCAGCTAGGAGAATTGCAAAGTGACATTATTTCCATGAATATAAAAGCAGCAACAATCCGAGCAGATGGGGGAGGATTGCTTAGACAAGGAACAGTTTTGCTGAACAAAGAGGAGCTGACAATACCTGTCATCCTTTGGTGTTGGGGATGAAAGACATGCTGCATTTTTAACTTGGGCAATAGAAGGAGAGTGGGGTCTTTAACCAGCAAGAGAGTGGATTTGTATAATACACAGGTAAAGAAATGAGCTGCCCTTAACAGTTGAGAATGAGGAATCTGACCTCAGACAAGAAAGGCAGGAGATTGGTTTGCTAGTTGTCACATAGAGCAGAGCACATCGAATTGGACGAAATCCCTCAGGATGTGCAGAGGAGGGGAATAGGAATTCTGAGGACTTTCTGAAGGTAGACTAGGAATATGGGAGGCAGTAAGCACATCCTTGAGAGGACAGCACATCCCCTGTGCTGAATGCTAATGATACATAATTTTGTGATATATTTGAAAACCTGATTATCGTAAGTTTTCTGATAATTTCTAGAAAAGCAAACCCTAAGAATACCTTTTAATTTTTTTCGAGCCAACACTATTTGTGGAATTATTTAACAATAGTATTTACTTGGTAGCATGATGGCAGCCTATAAGGCAATTGGAGATTTTTATACTAACTTGTCACTCTCAAGTGCCCTCTCCAAAGCCTATGTATGGTCCAGGGAAGTTAGATGACGTCTTCAGAGTGCAAGAAGCGGGGCTCCCTGAAGAACCGAGGCTAAATTGAAGCCTCCCAACTCTGTCCAGATTTGGTTAGAGAACAGTTTCCAATCGTTTATGTTCCTCTCGCTTAGATCAGCATTACAATCACAATTTGCAAGGACTGAATAATCTCATAAGAATACAAAAACCATAGAAGCCCATTTCTTCCCTGGATAGCTGAGGTGATTCGTAACTTTTAGTAAACCTGGTTGCATCTACTCTGCCACAGTATAGATTTTCCCCCAGGGGCTGCTTGCCCTCCTGGTATATGGTGTGCTGCTTTCCGAGTGCGCAGGAACGTGCTGACCCATACTCTACGTGCACTAATAAACCAGGGTTGGCCATATGGTACTACTAAGGAAAATGGCAGAAATTGCTTTATTTGATATTAAAATGTGCCTGAAGATTAGCCAGCAGAAGATACTAACTTCCAGTTTTCTGGAACTCTCTATGGATCACTTTATTGCTTAGGTAAAACTAGGATCATCTTCCAAAATACATGCTGGTTATAAAAAAGAATTGAACCAACAGATTTTCTTTCCATTCACTGAGTGCCTGCCTGCAATATATTTCAGAGTCAACAGCTGATCCTTGGTATGGTTTATATTTTCAGCAGCTTTCAAGTTTTGTTTACTTATTGAAATCCAAGTCTAATAAATAGGACTTGATCTGAATAAACTTTCATCTCAGCAAAACAATAATAGAATGATTAAAGATGATATATATTGGATTGATTTATTAAAAATCAAGTTAATGAAAAATATTTTAAAATAAAAAAATTTATGCTAAAAACGCCTAAGGAGTCATGGAACAATGTAAGTGATGAGATTATATTCAGCAAGGCAAAATGAAAAAGTCAAGCAATCCTGTGAATAATTAAGGGAGAAAACTGTAAAAAAAAAAAAAAAAAAAAAAAACAATGGGAACAAAGCTTGATATCACCCAACACCCATGCTGGCTTCTGTGGTCACTAACAAGGCAAGATGGCAGGGGGCTGGAGCCCTAACTCTGAGTACTTGATCTGCCAGTAAAAGCTCTGTGTCCTCATAGGTATTGCTCCCCAATAATCAGGTGTCCAGCTCTGGAAAAGCAAAGGCCATGGATTCATTAAGTATGCCTTTCTGACCATCTCCACTGCTAGGGAGAGTGTCTTGAGTTCTAGGTCCTATTGGAAGACACCGACATTCAATTCTAGGAACAATCTTTGCCCTTATTTGAAGGTAGAAGGAAGCATTAGATTTTGCAAACTCAAAATTGGCATCCTTGAGCTAATGTCTTATTCTACCATGTAGGAAAAACTACAGACACACACACTGTACATGGTCCAAGGAACTGCCTAGCCCTTTGATTAAGTTAGCATCCCAATACAAAAGCATTTTTAGCCAATAATGATAAGTAATATGTGCTGGGCTTGTTTTGGTGGGTTTTGTTTTATTTCCTTGTGGTGCTGGGGTTCGAGCCCTGGTCCTAGTGCATGCTAGGCAGGTGCTCTGCCCCTAAGCTACACTTTCAGCCACTGGTCTGCTTTAAGTGTTGTTTGCCAATTAGTTCATTTAACAGTCAAAAAACGGAAACTGAGAGAAGTAATTGTTAACACCCAGTATGTAGGCAGTGAAGACCAATACAACCGATAAAAATTGTTTCATATCCAGTACAAAATATCCTCTAGCAACAAGCAGCTATTGAGCTCTTGAAATATGGTGTATGCAACCAAAAAAAAAAAAAAAGAAAACATGGGTTTTTCCGTTTTAATTTTATTTAATTTAAACTTCATCAGCCACACATGGCTGGTGGCTCCTGAGATGGACAGCCACTGAAGAAGCTGCATACATACCCCCTGTGGATGCCCCACCATGCCTCCCTGTTCGCATTCCCTTAACTGACACATGCGGAGCTCCTATCAGGTGCAAACTCTGTTCTTCATGTTTGAACAACAAACAAAGCAAAACAAAAATAAAATACCTGCCTTGTAGAACTCATGTTAAGGTTTTCAGTTATGCAACCATATTGGTTGCTCCTCTTTCTTTTGAGGTTTGGACCTTAGGAATCACTCAAAGAGTAACAGCCAAACCATGTATTTCTGAAGAGATAGACCAACTCCCAAAGCTAGGATGGAAAATGCATCTCGTTCTCTGGGTAGATGTGGGCGCTCCCCTTCCTCCTTAGTCTGATGCATACATCGCCCCGCAGGCCTAGGGGGAAGGATGGAAGCCAAGCTCCAGGAGGGCCCCTGACTTTCCCTCTGCTTTTGCCCAGCTCATTGAGAGCTATGAAGAGAGCTGTGTGGCCATGGCCTGGAGGTCCCGCCTTGCTCTTCTGCTGCCACAGTAAGCAGTCAGGAGGAAAGCAAAAGAAGAGAGTCAGCCCAGAGGGTTGAAGTCATATTGTAGGCCACTGTCCCTTCTCCCACAGTAATGAAGGAGTATAAGATTAGGGAAAAGGACAGGACTACCTTCCTCTGCCTGACCTGCCATGCAGTTCCTCAGTGTTGTGGATTACACATGAGGTGTCCCCCAAAAGCCCATGTGTGAGACAGTGCGAGAAAGTTTAGAGGTGAAATGGATTCCGAGAGCCTTGACCTCATCAGCGCATAGAATCACTTGCATGAATGTATTAAATGGGTAGTAACTGTGGGCAGGTAGGTCTGGAAAAGGTGGGTCACTTGGGGGCATGCCTTTATATTTTGTCCCTGGTGAGTAGAGCGTGCTCTCTCTCTCTCTCTCTCTCTTTCTCCCTCTCTCTCTCTCTGCTTCCTGGTGCCATGATCTTAGCTGCTTTACAACACCACCCATTTCCACCACCCATTTCCAAGGTGACATGCTGCCTCTCCTCGGGCATGGAGAAATGAAGTCGATTGTCTATGAACTGAGACCTGAAAATGTGAGCTCCAAATAAACTTCTCCTCCTCTAAAATTGTTCTTGTCAGATCTGGTGACAGTGGCAAAACAGCTGGCTAAAACACTCAGCAAAGAGCCCAAGGGGAAAAACCTTCTCCTCTCCACCATCCTCTCTGGTCTAAGTAGCCAAACTCATGGATAATCATACTGTGAATTTTCCCTTCTTTGGAGACGCCCTCTATCACCAAGATAGAGGTGTTCACCCTGAACACATTCTGTGACTGTTATTCTCTTAAAACTAGTGAGACTATAATTCAAGTGATTTTCAACTGAAACAAATTAGGCAAAGAAATTAAATAAAGCAACTACATCTCAAATCAGAAACTAGACCATATAGCCTTTCTCAGAGAGAATTAAGACCTTCAGAAAATGATTCAAATGATTAATTCTGTTCAGCTCCTAAGAAGGATACGTAACCAGTACCAGTACCTTCCTCATGTGTAGGAGAGAAGTCATTACACACAATGGGATGTATATAGGAACTTAATATTCATGTGGGAGTCATTACACACGGTGGGCTTTAGGACTTAATATTCATATGGAAGCCTGTTTGAGAGGGGATTGCCCATGGCATATTTCCCAGCTCAATCCAATTTGACAGTCACATTGTCAAATCTGGGTTAAGAGAAATAATAATGTTAAGTACCACAGGACAGCAACAAAGTCTCCCAAATTTACAGTGCCAACAATATTAAAATGCCCCAGATTTACACATTGCCCCTTGAGAATTTACCAAAGTTTAAATTACAAAACATAAAACTAGTTATGTCTTATATTAAAGACCAAATCAATGTAAGTCCCCAACTTTGCCTCCCTTAATTTCTTACCCTAGTAGTAATCTTATCCAGGTGCCCAAAAGATTATAATTCAGATGTGTTTGGGGTTTCAGGTTGGATCTTGGGATTCTCGCCACTCATTTATCTGGGTTCTTATTTGAGAGAGTGTTCACACAGGAACATAGGGAGATGGTGAAGAATATCACACTATTTATCTTCCCAATCACCTGCTACAAATATCTCCAGTTAACACTGATTAGAGAACATCTTGATCTCATTCTGAAATAAGTCTGCCTTGTTTCTATGTAAATCTATATCTTGGGGGAATCCCTAGACATTCCCAAGACAAAAGAGATATGGCTACATCTGCTGTGTACTACAAAGATATATATGTGTCTTTTAGATGATAGACACCCATTATTCCCTTTACAATAGGAATCATGATTCCCATCTTGCAAATCACTAAAGAATGGGAAGAAAAGAAACACAACTTATGTAAGTTGCCCACAGTTACGTTGCTGTTTCAAACCCAGGTCTGCCTGACTCCAGAATTACCTATTTTGCTATTTTATTATTTGCTTGATATTTGTTTATAGCTGCAAGCTTTCAAAGGAAATTCAAAGGAGATGATCAACTCCATTGCTCTGTACCACGGTGATCAGTAGGTGAGAATGCACCAAAGTTAGAGGGCATGGTAACAGCACTGCAGACTTGAATAAAGAAATCGTTGCAGAGCAAGCACATGTTTGAGACTAGTCAGTCTCACCCGTGAGAAGGGATTTCTTTTTTTTTTTTTTCACATTTATTAGAAGTATCTTGCGATACAGGATACAGATGAGGGGGAAACATTGTCAAAACTGTAGCAATCAATGTGTATAAACTTTGATAACCAGGGTAAATGCTAACACATAGATAAGCTACTATGGGTTTCATCTATTGCAGTTTCCCCCAGAAGAACTCATGTGTTAAATGGGTATCTAGTGTGGGAATAACATCGGCTTCTGGAATGGTTCCCCCATCTTCCCCATCACCAGACTCCTATGAGTTCTTCATATACCCTCCCCCCTCCCCATCCCCTTCCCTACACCTCCAAGTTACCTAGGGAGCTTTCCGCCTGTTGCACTGAAAGTCATTCAATTTGAGGCTTTGTTAGGTCAGCCGTCTGTCCTACTGCTTCAACATAAATTCTAGTATCAACAGATGAGAGAAACCATTCGGCCCTTAAGTCTCTGAGCTTGGGAGACTTCACTAAGCATAATTCTGTCCATCTCCATCCATTTGACTTCGAAAGCTATAATATTGTCTTCTCTGA
>PVKS010050134.1:0-11683 GCA_004027875.1 Aplodontia rufa
ATGGAGACAGTATTACCAGTCCTGAGAAGGTGATCCCAGAGGAGGGCTCAGGTAAGAGAGGTAGGTCTGGGTGTGGTGGGGGGGTAGGCTGTTGACTGGATGTCACCAGAGTGACACATGTCCTCAGCTCTGGTATGGTAGTGGAAAAGACCAAGGGCAGCCTCTAACTTAGCTTGTCCCACCCTCACCTCTTCCAGATCTGGATATGTTGTCCTCGCTGTTGCCACAGTTGACTGGTCCTGTCTTGGAACTGCCTGAGGCAACCCGGGCCCCTCTGGAGGAGCTCATGATGGAGGGGGACCTGCTTGAGGTGACCCTGGATGAGAACAACAGCATCTGGCAGCTGCTGCAGGCTGGGCAGCCTCCAGACCTGGAGCGGATCCACACACTTCTAGAGGTGAGGAGAGAAATCACGGGCAGGGCCAGGAGGTCAGGCCAAGTAGGCAGGGAGCCCAGGCCTGACTGCTGGCCCACAACCTATCTTTTCTGCCTGTCTGTGATCACAGCTGGAGAAGGCAGAGCGCCATGGGAGTCGGGCACGGGGCCGGGCCCTGGAGAGGCGGCGGCGGCGGAAGGTGGATCGGGGTGGGGAGGGCGATGACCCAGCCCGAGAGGAGCTAGAGCCAAAGAGGGTACGGAGCTCAGGGCCAGAGGCCGAGGAAGCCCAGGAGGAGGAGGAGCTGGAGGAGGAGACTGGGGGTGAGGCCCCCCCTGCACCCCTCCCCACCACTGGCAGCCCCAGCACCCAGGAGAACCAGAATGGCTTGGAACCAGCGCTAGGGGCCACTTCAGGCCCTTCGGCCCCTTTCTCTACTCTGACTTCCCGGCTGCATATGCCCTGCCCACAGCAGCCGCCTCAGCAACAGTTGTGACAGTGGCTGAGCCTAGCACAGACCCCAACAGAGACCCCCCACCTTGGCCTCAAGGATCCTCTTTCTGACCATCAAGCCTGCTTCTTGGGAGGTGGGTGGGGAGGGGGGGAAGGCCAACCCCCTCCCCACCCACCCCTGAGTCCCTTGATTTTTATATTCTTACTCCAAGGTATTGTTCAGACCTCAGCTCCTGGGGGCCGGCCCCTGGAGTCCCCCCAACCCTGATAACCTCTAACCAGCATTCCCAGACACCTGAGGCAGATAGACAGATGGGCAGGTGGGCAGGGGGGCAACTGGGGCTAGGCCAGCACCATTCCAGAGACAAGGCTAGTGCATATGCAAACTGGGGGATCTCCTCTCCCTTCTCTTCCCCAGTTCTGGCCCTGGCCAGGCCATGCTACACTAACCTCCCCTTCCCTCTCTCACTCTTTTGCCTCCCCCCTTCTTTCCCCTGACTGTTCCACCCAGGAGGAGGAAGCTTCACATAGCTGTGCTCACAGTTTCTTATTTTAAAGGAATTTGGTTGGGGGACTGAACAGGGCTCCCTGTGGTCTGAAGAAAGCTTTTGGTGCTTGTCCTCAAACCCACCTCAACCCTTCCACCCCATCCTCCCCTGTCTCCTTTCCTCCTCCTGGGTTCATGTTGTAATAAAAGAAGATTGTTGGTGTGTAATTAATTTGTTCAAAAGGAAAAAAAAAAGCAAAACAAAGAGACTTTGTTCCAACTGAAGCCTATTTTAATTTTATTTTATTATAATTTTCCTCTTGTTAGAAATAAAACCCTTAGCAACATTTTTTGGAAACATGTTTCTGAAGTGTATTTCTCTTCAAAGGGGAGAGTGGCGCCTCCCTCACCTGTTAGTGGAGCATCTGTAGTGCTAGTGGGATGCTGAGGCTGAGACCAGGGAGCCCAGGGTTCAGAATCTTAGTTCTACCAGCTTCTCTTTAACCTTGGGCAAGACATTCCAGTTAGATAGGTGGATTCTGGTCCTGTCCACCTAACCTGTGGCACAATAGCCGCCTCCAGTGTTGTGCCCTCCAGTCTAGCCTCCAGTTCTCAGAGGAGTTTTTTGTTTTTTTTCCCCCTTCCATGGCTTTATGGAGGTACAGTTTTCACGCCTAAAATTCACCTGTTTGAAATGTGTAATTCGGTGAGTCAGTTGTTTCTACAGTATAGATCATGTCACTGATCATGTCACTAATGCTTAAAAATCTGTGATGCTTCATTACCCTTAAGATTATAATGTCATTCTTTCTAGAATGCTTTCTATGCCATATTCAGGGACTCATCCCTGATGTTTCTCCAATGGTTCTTTCTGCCCCGATGAATGGGGACTAAAGCTCAAATGTGTGGTTGGTGTTTGCAATTCCCGAGTTCACTTTTTTAACTGATTTGTTGAGATAAAATTCACTTACCATGTAGTTCTCCCACTTGAAGTGTACAGTTCAGTGGCTTTTATTATGTTCACAGAGTTGTGCAACCATCATTGCAAAATTTTTAGAATGTTTTTATCATCCAAAAAAAGAAACTCTACACTCCTTAGGTGTCCTTCCCATCCCATTTGCTTATTCTTGACATTTTATATAAATGAAATTATGCAATATGTGATACTTTGTGTCTGGCTTCTTTCACTTAGCATAATGGTTCAAGCCCATTAATCGTCCTACAAAAGTTGGACAGATTATCTCCCTTTTGAGTCTCAAAGTCCTTAAGGTAAGGGTGCTGGGCTAGATCAGGGACTTCCCTGAAGATTATTTACATGTTTTTGTGGGTGTCTGCATGCATGTGTTTTTCAGGGAAGAAGACTAAATAACCTACTCGAATCAGATTCATAAAGGGATCCCTGACCCTCCAAAAGCTAAGAACCATTCCTTGTGGTCCTTGTGAACTAAGTGTTCAGTGTTCAGAGTCTGCCCAGGATTTAAGTATATAAAGGAGGAAGCAAGAGCATGGAAGCCTTGCTAAATCAGCCAGTTTCTCATCATGCCTAGTTCCTCAAGGGCTTTCCCTCCTTTGAAGGGGCTGCGCACAGAGTGTTAGAAGCTAAAGGCCACGTCCTAATCCCTAGCCTAGGAATTCAGCACACTCCCCCACTATTTTTTGTCCTTCTTTATCTGTATTGTGTGTTCAAAAGGTTCAAATTCTCCATTTCTCCCCTACCCAGGATTTCCAGTTGATAGGAACCTGGTGATGAATGAGAAAGCCTGCCTTCTTCTGACAGTTCTGAGTCATGGGAGGGCCTGTCTCACCCCTGTCTCATCCAGTCTGGGTCAGGAGGCCCTCGACTATGCAATGAGAGGCAAGGGCCAATGGATTACCCTGCTCTCAGGGCCCAATTTGATACTACTTCCTGGTCCAGGGGAAAAGCTAGCCTTTAATCTGCCCACCTATTTAAAATTGATCATGAAAAGTGATAACAAGAGGAAGACCATGGACAGGTCTCAATCTTAGCAATTAACTACCACTCCAAGGCAGACAACCATTGGAAAAAAGTGGCTAGACAGTAGAGGAAAAGATGGTGTAGCAACACCCAGGCTAGAGAACTGCTTGGCCTGAGGTAGGGGTCTTCTAGGATGTGGGCCTATCCCTTACCATTTTTCTGCCTTTCTCACCTTGACACCACCCTGCCCCATTCCCCTCTCATACTTTCTGCCCTATAGACAGTGGACATGTATCCCATGAGCTCTGCAGGAGAGGCTGTAGCCATTACGCAAGACCCAGGTTAAATCTAACCTCTTTCAGAGAGCTTTGGTTCCACATCTGTCTGTCTTTCCCAGACATTCCCCTAAAAAGGGATAATTGGCCCAAGGGCGCCCCAGATGAGTGGGGGATGGAAGAATGAAACCATTGCATTCGTTATCTTCTCACTTGAAAGTCGTTTTCTACTTTGAGATACCACATTGCTGCTATCTACCTTGCCCTTCAGTATGTTTCCTGAGTCTGCAGGGGACAAGGTGATAGGAAGACCTTGCTTTTAGTAAGGACTTTTCCCCAAACTCTTTCCTCAGGCCAACTGAACCCCCCTCCCCCACCTTCAGTGCCTCCACTGTGCCTTAAACACTAAGATTAATGGGTCTCCTCCTAACCACAAGCTCCCCATATTGGGAGTTCCTGGAGGGAAGGCAAAGCACAGGCCTAAGACCTGTTCACAGTTGGCTCAGACAAGGCAGACAGGAGCAGCAGTTGGAGGCCTATATTGTGCATTCGAACCCTCTTTTTGCACTGTAAATAGTTCATTGATACAAGGTACCATTCTATAGGGGTGGTACCTGGGTCTGAGGTCCATGGTCAACAGGGCTCACAATAGCAACACTTCCAAAAAGAATTGAAATTGTGAGAGAAAAGGGATATGGAGTCAGACAGGGTCCCTACCCTAAGGTTACGTATGTTCCAGAAAAGGGAAGCAGCCCCTTGTGAACCCCCTCTTGAGTGTCAAGCTCCATGTGAGATGCTTCAGAGGTTTTGATAGACACTTAGAAAACACTTCTAGAACTGGTCAGGCCCAGGTATTATCAACCTGGTACGGCTGGGATTATCACTGTCTGTGAACTAAGCCTTGTCTGCATGTCAGAAGGGGTCCAAAGTGGTCTTCCACCAGGAAGTAGTTCATAGTGGGGACCCAGCAGTGCTATGGCCAGATTGCTCTTGGTAGGTAGAAATTGCTGTTCCTGAGGTTCTGCATAAGCTCCATGCCTCTCTCTGTTGGTTATGTATTGCTGCATCACAAATTACCTCAAAACCACAGTGGCTTAAAACAACATTTATCTCATTGTTCCTGTGGGACAGAAATGTAGGCACATCTTAGCCGAGTTTCTATTTCAGGGTCCCTCACAGGCTGCAATCAAAGTGTCAGCCAGGCCTGCAGTCATGTTAAGGCTCCAGTGGGGAAGGATCTGCTTCCAAGCTCCCTCACATGGCTCTTGGCAGGATTCAGTATTTTTTGCTGGCTCTTGGCCAGATATCACTCTCAGTTCCTTGCCATGTGGATCTTTTCATAGCGCAGCTTGTTTTGTCAGCGCAATCAAGTGAGATGAGCCAGAAACAGAACGAGAGTGTGTGCCTATGTGCAGGACAGAAATCATTATAACCTAAATTCAGAAGTGACATCCCATCACTTTTGTGATAGTCTATTCATTAGAAGAAGTAAGTCACTAGATCCAGACCACACTGAGAGGGAGAGAATTACACAGGGTGTGAATAGTAGAAGGTGGGGATCATTAGAGGCCATCTTGGAGACTGACTACCATGGTTCATCCTCTGATCTCCAATGATTCATGTCCCTTCCACATGCAAAATACATTCATTACTTCCCAAGTTCTCTAAGTCTCATCCCATTACAGCATGTCCTCAAAGTCCAAAATACCTAAATCAGGTCCAGGTGTGAATGAAGCACCTTGGGTGTATTCATTAAATTGTGGCTCCTTAAATACTACTTTTCTCTATGGATAGATCTGTAAAACTGAAGAGGCAAGTTATCTGTCCCCAAAACACCCAACATACAATGGTAAAATAGGTATAGATAACTGCTACAGTCATTTCAGTTCAAAAGGTGGGGGGAATGGGAGGTGCAAGGGAGTTTCTGGTCTGTAACAATTCTGAAATCCAACTGGGCAAACAGAAGTTCCTTGAAGCCTGGAAATAATTTTCCATGGCTCTTGGCTCTGCCTTCTGGGCTCTTGGTTACATCATCTGTGCCTGCGTGTCTGCCTGACGGCCTCCTTCCCTCCCTTCCTTCCCTTTTCATGAAGAGTAGCACATGTTTGCAGCTGAGCAGTTTGCCCAATTTGCTCACCGCCAATAGAATCTTTGTCTTGTACTGTCTCTGTAATCATCTGCTTGGTATTCCTCTTCTGTTGGTGGGTTGGGCAGTCAGCAGTCCGGCTATAGCCAGACTGGCCTTGGTGAAGTCCATGTCATGGAGACCATGTCCACCATCATGGACATTTTCAGGAGTCTGTTGGGCAAGGAAAAGGATGACAGAATAGAAGTTGGCTCATATCCAAAGAACAGATCATCTCATCTGAGATCCTCCTCCATAGTGAATTCTCTCTAGTACTCCTTTATGTGGAACATAAATATTCTGACACTCTATGTCCATTCCAAGGGGGAGATCCTCTTCCTGAGACTGCCTTATCAACAAAATTTCAATCCTATTCTTTCTAAATGCTTGACCATGTAGCCAAGTCATTATCAACTACTCATGAATGAGTGGACAGCTACGTATATTTTTATTTTATTTTTTTCTCTTTCTAAAGAGAGAGGGACAGTGAGAGAGAAATTATTCAGTTTTTCATGTGGCCTTTGTTGCACAAACACTTAATTGTGTACACAGTGCTGGGGTTTGAACCCACGTCCTCATGTATGCCAGGCAAGCACCATAACCACTGAGCAACTGCTCCAGACCCTATTTTTTATTTTATTGAGGAGTTGTGTTGTACAATCATAAATGCATATGTAGTAACAATATAATATGCCCCTGACTGTAATCCAGAATCACCCTCAAGTTGCCCACACCCCTGTCTCTTAACTCAATTTCCCCCTGTGACAAGATTTTCCAGCTATCTATATTTTTGACCATTTATGTGGTCAGGTAGTTTTTCTAACTGGAAAAATTTCCCTTCTTACTATCCTTCAGGATTAACCTTAAATGAAGGGGGATGTAACCCTGAAACTAGACATTTCTGGCAGGTGCCAGCATATTGTATTGAACCATCTGTAAACCAAGATTGAATGATGTATGTATCCTTTAGTCACTTGGTCACAGGGAACTCCCCATGAGGCCTTGGGTGTAAGTGAGAAAGAGATGGCAGTGCAGTAGGTGAAGGAGTAAGATTAGCTGCTCAAGCAGCTTGCTTATGTTCTGCTTGTATAAATCTATTCTATTTGGTGGTGGAGTATTGCTGCACATAGATAACTTCATGGACCTAATGGGATAGTTACAGAGATCAACATGGGCAGCCCAACCTCCACAGGCCCCTTGGTGTCCTATGCTCAGGTGTTCACTCACAAAATTGATTCACTTTTCCATTTTTATCTCACTGCTTCTGGGATTCCTATATCATGATGTTGCCACTTCGAATTTTATCCTCTCTTGTCTATATTTTATTTTTTAATTCGTTTTCACTCTTTTAAGAAAAGAGAGGGATATATATATATATATATGTATGTATATACATATATATATATATATAATCAATTCTATTTAGTGTTTCATGTGGCTTTTGTTGCTGACACTTCATTGTGTGTGTGGTGCTGGGGTTCAAACCTGCATCCTCGCGCATGCCAGGCAAGCATTGTAACCGCTGAGCCACCACCCCAGCCCTACTTTATTTAGTCTTTTATTAAAAAGGTATGTTGTATCTTTCTGGTCTTTCCTGTTGATTTCCAGAAAAGGTCCTCAATCTGATCTTTCACTCGCTAATTTGTTCTTTCTGTTATAGCCCTTCTATCCTTTATGTCATCTGTACTGTGTGTGTCTCAATAATGTATTGAAGAACTGGAAAAAATCACCATGGGATTTCTCCTGGGCCCCATATAAGGGCTCAAGATGAAACTTCATGTATAACCTAATCCCACTCTGACTAGTAAACCATAGTCACAGTCTGGGTCACCAGGAATTAGCATCAACTCAGAATATCCAGTGTATTTTGAGATGTCTGGATATTTCCCTGTCTCCAGTACACAATTATCCTGGCAGTAGGTCCCTGTTGGGAAAGCAGAAAGAGAGATTTTACCATATAGACTTGTGAAAGTGTAGCAAGGTCCTTCTTCAATTGGACACTTCCTTTCATTCAAGGAACTTTAGTCTGTGAACTGGGGGAAAGACTGGGACTCTACATTCTGGAAACTATAACCAGAAAAATTTGGGGATGTTATATAATAAGTATTAGGCTGTCCATCTATTTTGGTCCCAAGAAAACCATGCTTAATTAGCCACAGGGCAAATCATTCTGATCACTGCTATGGTTCTGCTGTCCACTATAGGAACCAAACTCAACTTGTCTCTGAAGGTGATCCTGTCATCCCCATTGAAATCTTAAAACATGGTCACCATTGTACTTAACTATTGTCACCTCCATCCCTGTCAGTCAGAAGAGGAAAAGACCAGTTACAATGTTTTTAGGTGTTAGGCCTGTATGCAGTGCACTTCTCACATTCTGTTAGCTGGAACTCAGTCAATGGGCATACCCAATTGCTGGAGACACTGGAAAATATAATCTGAATTTGTCCCTAGAAAGAAAAGGAAGCAGGTTTAATGACCACCTAGTCAGTTTCTGCCACATGTCATAATGTATTTCTCAAAGCCCTCTACTAACATAGAAGATGAACTGAATGTGTTAGCATGCTTAGTCAATTGCAGTATTCTTATTGACTAAAACATTTGAATTCTAGCTAAACTGTACCACAGAATTTCTGCTATCTTAACTTCATTTAGCACAGAGCATTGTTGAGTTCAAGTTTTACACAAACAATAAATAGAATAACTATTAGAAATACTCTTATCTGCCTCAGCCTACAAAGTATATCCAGGATTGCTAAGAAGTGTTACCCTTATTGAAAAGTTTGACCTTTCCAAAACCAGATAAAGACAGCACAAGAAAAGAAAATTATAGAACAAAATAGAAAATTATATAACAATATCTCTTATGAATATAGATGTGAAACCCTCAACATCTTGCTAGCAAGTCAAATCCAGCAGCAGATTAAAAGTATTATATGTCATGATCAAGTGGGATTTACCTTAGGAATGCAAGAGTTTAACATGAAATTTATCAAGGTAATACATCACAATAGAACAAAAGGAAAAAAAATACATGATCATCTCAATTTATACAGAAAAGGCATTTCAAATGCAGAAAATGTGTAGCATTAATAAATTTAGGAAAGTTGCAGGGTACAAGAGTAACACAAAAGTCAGTTATGTTTTTCTATACTAGCAATGAATGACTCAAAATGAAATTTAAAAACAATTCCATTTGCGTAGCATCCACAAGAATAAAATACCTAGGAATAAATATAGTCATGGAGGATAACAACTTACACATTGAAAACTAAAAAAATGCTGAAAGAAGTTAAAGATCTAAAGAAGTGGAAGGACATCCCATGTTCTTGGAAGACTTATGGTTAAGATGTTAATACTTGAGGCTGGAGCAGTGGCTCAGCGGTTTCATGCTTGCCTCGCACGTGCAGGGATGCAGGTTCGTACCCCAGCACCGTGTACACAATGAAATGTCTGAGCAGCGAAAGTCAAATGAAAAATTGAATAAAACTGATTCTTTCTCTGTCCCTCTCACTGTCCCTCTCTCTCAAAAAAGATGTTAATACTTACCAAAATGATCAATAGATTCCATGCAATCCCCTATGAAAGTTCAAACAGGCTTTTTGCAGGAACTGAAAAACCAATCCACAAATTCATATGATATTTCAAGGGACCAATAATAGCCAAAATAATATTGAAAAAGAACCAAATCAATTGGCCAATTGATTTTTTTTGTGTTGTAGTCCTAGAAATTGGACACAGGGCCTCACATGAGTTGGGTAAGCCCTCTACCACTGAGTTAACTCTCCAGGTGGCCAAATCATTTTCGACAAGGTTGAAAAGTCCATCCAATAGGGAAGAATTGTCTTCAACCACTGGTGCTGGGACAACTGCATTTCCACATGCAGAAGAATGAAGTTGTACCCTTTACTTCAAACCATATACCATTAACTCAAAAATGTATTGATGCTTTAAATTTAAGAGCTAAGATACTCTTTAGAAGAGGAATTAATCCTCATGATCTTGGGTGTGGCAGTGGAGTCTTAGATATGATACCAAATGCATGGGAAAGAATAACCAACAAAATAGATAAATTGGACTTCATTGACATTAAATTTTTTTGTGCATAACAGGATATTATGAAAAAGGAGAAAGGACAATGTACAGAATAGGAGTCTATATTTTCAAATCACATCTGATAAGGATTTATTATCCAGAACACATAAAGAGCTTGTACAACTTAACAAAAAGATCAACAACCCAGTATAAAAATGGGCAAAGGACGTGAATAGACATTTCCCCAAAGAAGATATAAAAATAGCCAAAAAGCACAGGAAAAGATGTACATCTTTTTATTATTGGGAAAATGCAAATCAAAGCCACAGTGAGATACTACTTCATGTCCACTAGAATGTCTACAATAATAGTTTCTCAATTTTTTCCTGTTGTAGAAGGACACAATACCTTTATTTTATTTTTATATGGTGCTGAAGATCAAATTCAGTGCCTCACACATGCTAAGCAAGCACTTTACCACTGAGCTATGAGCCCAGCCCCCACAATAATAAATTTTAAAACCAGAAAATAAGTAGTGTAGAGGATATGGAGAAACTGTAACTTTAGTACATTGCTGGTGGTAATGTAAAATGGGGCAGTTACTATGCAAAACATTTTGGCAGTTCCTCAGAAAGCTACTCAGAATTGCCATATTGCCCAGAATTTCCACTCATAGGTATATACCCAAAATAACTCTTGAAGTCAAATAGGTAATTGAATACTGATGTTCATTGCAGCATTATTCACAATAGCCAAAAGGTAAAAACAAGTGCCCATCAACAGATGAATGTCTAAACAAAATGTGGTATGTACAAATACTGGAATATTATTCAGTCCTAAAAAAGAATGAAGTTTAGACATGTTACAACATGGATGAACCTTGGAAATAATCCTGATGCAAAATGGCAAAGGTCATATGATTCTACTTAAACAAGATTATCTGGACTTGGCAATTTGTATGTGTATGCGCATGTGTGCTTTCTCCTAATAGGTTTTACTCAACTTCCCCTTGGACATATGGGGATCTGAATCCTGTAATGGATCTGAAGGGAGCAAAGGGTGATATTGATGGTACCAGTGATTAAACCCAGAAGTACTTCACCACTGAGTCACATGCCCAGCCCTTTCTATTTTTTATTTTGAAACAGGGTTTTACTATGTTGCTTAGGGCTTCACTACGTTGCTGAGGCTGGCTTTGAATTTGTGATCCTCTTGCCTCAGCCTTCCAAGCCACTGGGGTTACAGGTGCATCATCATACCTGGCTGGACTTGACAAATTCAGAGACAGAAAGTAGATTAGAGAGGTTACCAGGGGCTGGGAGTATGAGAGAGTGGTTGCTTAAGGGGTACAGAGTTTCTGTTTGTGGAACTAGACATTAGTGATGGTTGCATAACATGATGAATGTAATTAATGCCATCTAATTGCATGCACACTCAAAAGTGGTTAAAATGACCAATTTTATGTTATATATATTTTACCACAACAAAAAAGTTTGGCTCAATCTAAAGTTACATTTCTTTCTACTGATCTGTCATCCTTAGAGTCAATTCCCACATATATTACTGCAGTTCCTGCCAATATAAATTAGCTGTATCTTCTCATTCATTTTGTGTGTGTGTGTGTGTACATGAACACTTTCTCCTAATAGGAAGGCAGCAAGAGATGATATTGATGGTTCTTGAGGAAGATTAGCCAGATTTTTTTTTTCAGTACTGGGGATTAAACCCAAGGGCTCTTTATCTCTGAGCTATGTCACAAACCTTTTTTTTTTTTATATGGAATCCTGCTAAGTTGCTAAGGGCCTTGCAAAGTTGCTGAGACTAGTCTTGAATATGCAATCCTAATTAGCCAGGTCTGGAGAGGGTCCCCAAGTCATGCAAAACCAGCCCCATTAGACTGGGGAGGAAGGGTGGCCTCTGCTGCCAAGGGAAGCTCAGTGAAGGCTGGGGTTTAGGGCATTCAGATCTGTCCAGATCAACTCTGATATTTTCTATT
>PVKS010050135.1:0-11682 GCA_004027875.1 Aplodontia rufa
CAAAAGTCCCCATCCAGCTGTCTACCCCAGGATACCCCCCACCTGCTGTCTACCACAGTTCCCCTGCCATTTGCTGTACACCACACCACACACCTGCTGTCTACCCTAGGACCCATCCCAACCTATGTCTAAACCCAGGACCCCTCCCAACTGCTGTTTACCCCAGGAGACCCCTCATCCTCTGTCTAACCCAGGAAGCCCCCTACCCACTCTCTACCCGGGACGCTCCACAACCGATGTCTACCCCAGGACTCCCCCACTGATGCCTACCCCAGAACCACTCCCACCCGCTGTCCACTACAAGAACCTTCGCACCCGCTGTCGACAAAAGGACGCCCACCACCTGCTGTCTAACTCAGGATGCCCCTAAACCGCTGTCTACCCCAGGACTCTCCCAATGCTCTGTACCCTATGATGCCCCTCACCTGCTGTCTACACCATGATGACCCCCACCCACTGTATACCTCAGGAATCCTCCACTGATGTTTGCCCCAGAACACCCTCTACCCTCTGTCTACCCTATGATGACCTCCACCTGCGGTCAACACCAGGACGCCTCCACTCCCTCTACACCAGGATACCCCCCACCAACTCTCTACCTTACAACCCATCCAAACTTCTTCTACACCATTCACCCTCCCACCGGCTGTCAACTCCAGGACTCCCCCACCCTCTGTCTAACCCACGACCCCTCCCACAATCTGTCTAACTCAGGACTCACCCCACCCGCTGTCTACTTAAGGAAACTCCCCACCCACTGTCTACCCCAGGACCACTCCTACCCGCTGTCTACCCCAGGACGACCCCACCCTCTGTCTACCCTAGACATCTCCCACCAGCTGTCAAGCTCAGGATGCCCCCAACCAGCTGTCTACACCGGGAAGTCACCCATCTGCTGTCTACCCCAGGACCCCTCCCACCCTCTGTCTACCACAGGATCCCTCCCAACCACTGTCTATTCCATGTTGCCCCTCACCCGCTATCTACCCAAGGATGATTCCAAATCAGATCAGTGTCTAAACCAGGACTCCCCCAATGCTGTCCACCCTAGGATGTGCCCCACACGCTCTCTACAGGAGGACTCCCACACCTGCTGTCTATCACAGAACGTCCAGTATGATCTGTTTACCCCAGGATTCCCCTCAACCCTGTGTTCCCGGATCGCCCCCCACACGCTCTCCACCCCACCACTCCCCCACTGCTTTCTAACCCAGGACACCACCCAACCGCTCTCTACACCAGGACTCACCCCACTCGCTTTAAACCAGGATCCCCAACATGCTATCTACCCCAGGACTCCCCTCACCCGCTCTCTTAAACAGAATGCCCCCCACCTGCTGTCTACCCCAGGATGCCCCACACATATTGTCTACCCCAGGCTTCCTCTCACCAACTTTCTACACCAGAATGCCTCCCACCCTCAGTCTACCCCAGCATCCCTCCCACCCGCTGTCCATACCAGATCACTTTCCACCCGCTGTATACCCCAGGACTCCCCCACTGATCTATAGCCAAGTATGCACCCCCCAATTGTGTATTCCATGATGACACCCCTCCCGGCTCTCTACCCAAGGATGCCTCCCACATTCCATCTACTCTGGTATGCCTCTCACCCTCAGTTTATCCCAGGACCCCTTCCACCCTCTGTCTACCCATGCACCCCACACTGATTTTTAACCCAAGACTCTCCCCACTTGTTGTCTACCCCATGGCATCCCCCACCTACTGACTACCCAGGACACCCCCACCCACTGTCTACCCCAGGACTCGACTCACTAGCTGTCAACCCCAGTATGCAACCCACCAGCTGTCTAACCTAGGAGTAGTCCCTCCCTCTGTCTACCCATGCACTCCCCCACTGATATTTACCCCAAGACGCTCCCCACTTGCTGTCTACCTCAGGAACCCTCCCACCCGCTGTCTATCCCAGGATGCCTCCCACACTCTGTCTACCACTGGACACCTACACTCTCATAATCCCAGTATTCCCGCCACCTCCTTTCAAGCCCAGAATGGCCCCCAACCACTGTCTACTCCAGGACTCTCCAATTTTCTGTCTAATCCAGAACCCCTCCCATCCGCTGTCTACTGCAGGAACCCTTGAACCCGCTGTCTACCCCAGGATTCTCACCACCAGCTGTCTCATCCAGGACTCCCAAATGCCATCTTCTCCAGGGTGCACCCCACCCCATGTCTACCCCAGGACTCCCTGGCTGCTTTCAATCTGAGATGAAGGATCTGGAGGTTCCCTGTTTTGCAGTCTAAGGTCATCATATTTTACTGACTATGTCTGAACAAATTGGCTCATATTTTCTTTTCTATCACTCTGATTCCTAGATTTTAGACTGAGAAGTGTAAATGAATGTCCCTTTATGCCTACCATACCACAGGCCAACAAGGAAGATAGAGGAAGAACACTTACAGAAATGTTTTCTTGGTTTTTGACATTATAGCAATTATTCTTCAAAATTCTGCTCACTGAAAAAGAGGAAGAATTTGAAGGGAGACTTTGGAAAGAGAGATACCTGCAAGGCATTCAAATACAAATATGATCTCACTTCATTCAAGAATACATATGGACAATCTGCTGAATCTTTCTCAAAATGATGGGTTGGAAAAATGTCCTTTCAGTATAAATTACAAATACATACACACATTTTACAGTTAACAAATATTAAATTACTCTTCATGCTTTAAATTATAATGTGACATCATTGCCTCTTCTGAGGAAGACTCTTATGTAAAAATATTCACTGAGGTGCAAAACAATAAATAAGTAAGTGTGCCTTTCAAAGGTCTGATATTCAAAGTCAAGTTTAAATGGTTTATATATAAATAACTTTATACCTGTAAGTATATAAAAATGAAATGCATGTTTTTGTTATCCCAAAGACTGAGGAATACTGTGGTGATTGAGAACTCAAGATTCACATACATATATTGAAAGACCTCAAGAAAAACTGAATGAAAAAGAAAAGAATTAAAGGACTTAAAAATTATCTCAAATTTTGAGAAGACTGAAGGCATAACAGAGCATTCATCTGTGCATACAAGAAAGCTTTTTATCACAATCTTTGATGTCTAAGTAATAACAATAATGTTAGGATATTGTGATAAGAGTCAAAACCCAGATTTATACAAACACTATCTCAGAAAGTCAAAACAATCTTGGTTTAATTGGGAAGAAACACTACTCAAAGGTGTGTAGGATACAATGTTTGGCCTTTACAATGTAAGTTTCAGCAATGTGTTGTTAACTGTGGTGCACCTGAATGGCTGGCCATGGTTAGGAGAGGATCTATTAAAATGGTGCTTCAAAATGAAAATATAATTCAATGATGCACCAAAAATTTTGATTGTGTCTGTAATAAACCAAAATTCAAAAATTAATGAATATAAAAATACCTTGGTGTTTACATATGTGTCAACAATCAATCACGATCAATTTCAATTCCCAGCATAGTTAACAAATATTAAAACATTAAACATTGACTGAAAATGTGTTATTTGTCTTTCACTCTGTTAGCCACAAAGTACTTGAACATGAAAGTGTTTTGAAGAAATGATGTTACAAATCTCTTGTTTCATAAAACATCACATTACGACTTAACCTCATCATTTTAGGCACCATATTATCACATGTTGTGATGTCTCTCCTAAAGAAATAATCCGATTCCTAGTGAACACACAAGAATTTTAAATGTATCATCATCTTAGAACACTTTCAAACATACTGATGTAATTATAGACAATGTCTTTGGATCTTCAGAGAAGAGTGTTTTTGATCTCTCTGAAAAGGCAAGTATGATTGGGGAAATTAATGCCCCTCAAAGATTCTTTGTATCCTTTTAACTGCTGTATTAAATTTAACACAGCATACATTACCACATCTAGAAACATTAAGGGAAACACAAACACACACACATATACACAATGTAAGCACACACACATACTCTTCTTACAAATGCAATATTAAAACAGTCACACTCTTTGTTTCTTTTTCAGTTATTTGACTGCAAGTCTATCTAAAGGAACTTAGCTATGCTCTGTTTTGACTTGGCTAGGACATGAAGCCAAGTGGAACCTGGAGGTTTAGGCAATATGCATCAAAGGCCATTGATACATTTTCTGGATATATTAAAACATAATCAGAACTTTAAGCCAATGAATACTGACAAAAATAAATATTTTAAAATAATGAAATGCAATTAATGTAGCTGTTCTTTATATATAATTGGTTTCAAAAAGATATGCATTGTTCTAATTTTTACTGTTTTGGTATGTGTGAAGATTTTCACATATATATTAAAGTAGATTTAGTACAACAGATATGTTTTTTCCATTTCTGAAATTCTTACAGTTTCTCCTTCTTGGGATCATATTTAGATCTCACGAATAGATTCTCACTAAGAATATGATCTTGTGTTTGGATTGTTCGGTTGGCTTTGCAACTCCACTTGTGATTCTGGGTGGGCAGAACATAACTGGTTCTTTTTGATGACTGTTGCTATTTAAAGATTGTTGAGATCACTGACATCCTAGCCCTCAGTCATTCAAGTGAAGCAAGGTGGACATATATGAACTTCATCTTAATAATTCAAGTTTTTCCTTAATTTAACTACTTAAATTTATTGTAATAGCAAGTAACTATGTGTAGCCATGAATATATTTTGAAAATAAATGGAGATAAAAATTCCTTAAGCACAATAGCAGAAAAGGAATTGTTCTTATTGATTCCATTTGTAAAAAACCTTCTAACATGGAAATAAATTAATCTTTTCTGTGCTCCATACTGATCCAAATTAGACACTGATTTCAGACTTCTAGAGATTATCAACATCCAAATGTGATACGGGTTTTGGTTGTTAATAATCCATTTTTTATTCTAGGTTGCAAACTTGAGATAGAGGGAAGATAAAAACCCAAGAACAATTATAACATTAGAAAGCCAAGAAAAATTCACATACCTTAGCACACAAGGCAAACCATGTGAAAATATATATATAGCTAGAGACAATGATTTTTATTTTCTAAAAGATAATTTAATCCTAGTCTTGAAAAACAACACTTAAAACATTTCAGTTTAGTTATCATCATGGAATTGTGTTCAGAAATATCTTTTGAAAATGAAAACTCTGAGGACTTTTTCAAAACTTGTAAAATTTCCATATTCTTTCTTCATTCACAAAGATCATTGTGAGCATCCCTTGACATGCACAGGTCAAAGCAAGAACTTTATAATTTACTAAATGGAACACAAGAATTCCATCAGAAAACCCTGAGACCCAAGAAAAACAGATAATGCAACTCACCCTGATGGCACAGTTGTGAGTGTGGTCAATTGAAGTGACTGAGTGTGCTGGAGGAACACTGTTCCTTCTGTAATTGTGCAAGTGTTGTTCACTACAAAGGTAGTGAGAGAATGGTCTTGTCCAGGCATTGTAGCAAGGTTGGCCAGTAATGTTTCTTTCTGTCTCCTTTATTGGAGCAGTTCAGCATTGACCTCCTCTAGCCTCTCCTTTATCCTTCAAAAACAATGGAAAAGAAAATCATTACTTTCTCATTTTCCTAAATATACTGCATTTCTAAAAATTGCAAGAAGTATCAATAAAGTTATTGATCTAATAGTGTCTTAATATTGAAAATGTGTCATAGTAAACCTCCTGGGTACAGTAAATTATAAGTTTAACATTGTTCTAAAGAAGTACATCTCTTTGAATGGGGATTGTTAACTACTAATTCAAACCAAGGAAGAGGCACAATAATAATAATAAATGGTTATCACTATCATTGACTTGTGGTGAACAACTGATATCCCTTCCCTCTGGAATCTCTCCACCTTTAAGACCCAGAGGATGCCATTCAAACTACTACATTAGGGAAGAGGGAATGGGAAGAGGGAGGTGGGTTACTGGGGGAATATTAATCAATTTGTATTGCTGCATTGTGTGCATATGTGAATATGTGACAACAAATCACATTCTTATGTACAATAATAATGGAGCAATAAAAATAAATAAGAAATAACTACTATTTTTAAAGGGGAACTAAGAGACAATACATATATTAATTTACTTAATTGTAATGACCATTTTAGTATGGAGATGTTTATTAAAACATTACATTAAGCATTGGAAATCTATACTGAAAAATGGGAATCAATAAGGTGAACTAGAGATATTTTATTTAATGAAACAGTCTATGCATTTCATGAAATGACCGTCAAAGGCATTGTGAAGCATTTTCTCTCACCTTTTGCACATTGTACTATTCCTTGGAGGAAATTGGGCATCTGGCCCTGAGAAAAGAATCTGAGGATCAATCTCCTTGGTAGGACCAGATAGCTGAGATAGTGTTAAGAAGGAAGTGAAACAGCTCAGAAGGCAGATAGCTCATAAAATGATTATCAAGGCATTGGAGGAAGAACAAGCCTAAGCTCCTCACACTGACAGGAAATTAATTTAAACCATTATGTGATTTTCTCTCTTCATCCCTGTATTAATCATGAGTATTCCTATTTCCTCTATGTAGAGTAAAACAACTCTAAAGATCAGTTTTTCTCCAGAGACACTCTGGGGACAATAATAAAAGTCACATTGAAGGAAAATTAATTTGCCATGCTCTACAATGCATTCGAAGAAACAATGTTAACATTAATCCACTCTGAGAGCTGGAGTTGTAATTTTTCACAAATGGTTACGATTACTAGCATATCTATTTCAGGGAATGCTGGAAAGAAATTTGGTTATGCTGTGAATACATAGGTTAAACACTAAGAGTTCAGATTAGCGATATAACAATGTTGTAAAGGAAGAGATCCATATCAACTCCCATTAGGAGAAGTTGCAGAAACTGTCCTGGACTCCATTTTTTAAGTAAGTTCATTAATTTCCAATACGTTCCAAACTAATTCTCTCCAGTCAAGTGTCTCATTGCAAGCACCTCATGAAAGTGACTCATTCTTTAGAGAAACGTTGATTAGCTTGATGATTTCAAATAACACTCTCTTCACTCACATATTTAATTCATCTGAGATTAATATTCTGGTGGAAACTCCTTAAAAATACAGTTGTTTAAATTTTTCCATTTCCAGTTAGTAAAAACACATTTGAGACATAACTTCAGACATTTTGCCCTGCATGTTTTGCATCTGATCTCTCAGGGCAGCTTCCTGATGCTCTATTGTCTTCTTTACATAGTTGTGTCTCTATAGCAAAGTAAAGAATATATTTTAAGCATAAATATATATGAAAAATGATAGTGCATTTCTCAAACAGATGATCCTTGAATGAAAATTATTATTCCAAAATGAACATTTAGTTATAATATTCATCGACTCTGAAATGTGTCAAGGGAAAAAGAGATGACATCTTTTTCTCAAGAAAACTGCAAGAAAAGGTGCTCTAAATGAAGAGAGGAAACTATATGTATCCAGATTTACTTTCTGGTAAAATAATTCAATTATATTGCAGATAAATTCACCTGTAAGTAATTAATCATTTCTATCAATACTCCCCTATTGCTCTCTCTTCACTTGCCCTTTTAAACTCTTCCATTTGATTCCCTTCTGTCATATTCTTTTCTATATATTTTTGGAGGTATAGTATTTCTTCTTCCAAATGCTTTTTTCCCTTCTCCAATTTTCACATGTCTTTTTCATTCATTGCAGAGATAGAACCTCCTGCCTCAGGAATTGATTTTGTCATCTAAGCAGTCACAATATGTAGATAAGTTTCCACATATTTCTGAAGATCCTCCATGTGCATCAACAGAATTATACAATGTTGTAATGAAAATTGTAGGGTGGGAATACTTTAACACAAAACTTACTGGTTTGACTTACAGTCAATTGCTGTGAAATATTATCTAGATGATATGTAGATCAATAAATCTCAAGACATAAAACGATGGGATTACTGCCTGCAATCCACAACTCCCCACACATACCAGAAGAGCTCAGGTTAAAGAGAGACAGCTGATACCGTACCACCAATCAGAGTAACAGGTAAAATCTCGATCTTTTCCACTAACCAGAGTGAAGGTCTCTATGATATCTATAGCCCAGAGAGATGCTGTCCCTGCCACATCCAAAGTTGCAGACAGCCTCCAAGCACGTTGGGCTACCATACAGAAGTTCCCACAAATCACCCTCCAGCAGAAACAGGAGATCACACATGCAGGTGAAATGATGCTGTATCACTGGGATCTACATAATTCAGGATGGAGGATTCTGTTCCAAAGAGAACCTTCAATCTCAGGTCCCACAGTTGAAGACAGCCACTAATAAGATCGATGCCATCATTAAAGGAGACTATCTGCAGGGGAGTGGGTACTGAGCATTCCAAAACTATGTGTGAAAGATATGAATCCTGCATTCTGTGTCCCTCCACCCAACACAAGCAGTCAGCAGATACAGCATAACAAGCTCGAAACAAGCGGGACCAGACCACTGGAATGACAAATGGAATCCAGTTTGTGATAAGCTAACAGCAACCAGGGAAGAAGCCTCTGTGAGTCAACAATACTAAGTGGATACACAGCTGTTACATCCCATAGTTGAGAGTTAATTCAATTCTCATTCAGAGATAAGGACCTACAAAAGCAGGCTCTGAGGATGCCCTCAAACAGCTAGCACAGAAAATTTTGCACACACACAGCGGTATGGCGCACAAAACGCCTTAGAGAAGTGAACCCAAACACAATACCTACTACATAGTGAATCCTGGCACAAAGCCACTGCTGTGCAACCTCTGTACTTCAGAGAGGCAGGCAAAAATGCATCTACTTCAGACTGCCACACTTCACACACTCCAAATTGTTTATGGGGTAGCATTCACTGGTTACATTATCTTCAAATTCTCAGAGTTTTCTTTTTCTTTTTTTAGGAGTGCACATGAAGATAAAGTCCCAAAGAAGAAAAGCAGCCTGTGAAGTCATAGAAAGTAAAATACCAACCCTTGTCATCAGTGAACCCAACTAGTAGTGAGCATCTTCTCAAATCCCAAGTCTTGATGTAATCCAAATTAGTAAGATGCAAGAAGAAATAAATGTTTTTTAATAATAAGATTAATTAGTAGATAGCTTCTCTCTGATATGAATTTAGTTAATAGGATTTATTATGTACTCTCAAAGTAGTGCCGATTCTGGGAATGCCAAAAGATACACATTGTAAGCGGGAATAAATATTTGGGCATTTGCCTAGTCCAGGGAACTTCAGAGAAAGAATCTCACTAAATAATCTCTCACAGAAACATATTTAGTTTTATACTAAATCATTTTTAAGGTCTTGACATTTAATATAAGGCAAATCCACACATTTTCTAACTTTCTGTAAGTGCCCAAATGGGAAGGACAAATCCTATCTTGAAATTTTAATTTTTAAAATTATGACACTGTTTTGCCATGAAATTGAGTAGCTAACTTTTAGTAACACCTTTTGTTTCTTTCTATATTTATAATAATGGACATTTTAAAACAGGAATGTTTTGGTTTTGACAGTCTTTGACAAATAAGTGTTAATAATAGTTCATGTTGACTCAGGAAAATAAGAACAATAGATAAATCTGCAGGCAGGTAGGTAGACATACAAATGATAGGAAGACTCAAGGGGACAAACTACCATAATCAACCCACAACACTAATCCCATTGATACCACATTGAAGAAAATGTTGGAGAAAGAATTTGGAAACTTCACAACTTAAGGTCTTGAAGACAAAGTAATCTTGAAATTAAAGTTTTTCTAAAAGAATGCATGTTAAGACATCATGCCCAGAATATTTCAGAAATGTGGGATAACAAAGAGAACCGATCTCAGAACTACTGCTGTAAGGAATGATGCCAAATCACTAAAGGAATCCTCATTGCTTTCAATTAAGAAAAATGAGATTTTCTAGACCTTAGGAATGAGATTTAAATCCAAATAGAAGGTACATTTAGTATACTACAGAGACAAGATCAATCAAGATCCTCTCTCCAAAACACATTGAAATGAAAACCACTTGTATAGGCAATAAGGATTGAATTCTAAAATCTGGAACAGAACAGCAAAAGGCCAGATCTGCAGAAATCCAATTAGTATTTCAAGTAATTTCTTAGCACAGACATTCAAAAAAAACTGAGCTTGGAATCATATATGCCACAGTCTGAGAGAAGACAGGTGCCAAACAAGGTTACTTTATCTTCAAAACTATTCTTTACAAGTTAAGATGAAAATAAAGTCTTTCAGAATGAGCAGAAATATAGAATTTAATGAAAATATTACTTGACAGAAGTTCTCCCTGGGAGCTCACAATCATTTAGTGCTGGCACAACAATCAACACAGAGATCATCATATTAGAATTAGGAATGCTGGTGCTAGAGTAGTGGCTCTACAGTTGTGGCGCTTGCCTGGATTGTGCGAGTACATGTATTCAAACCCCAGAACCTGTGTACACAACTAAGGGACTGAATAATGAATGCCATGTGAGAAACAAATAAAATCTGATTCCCTCTCTCTTTCTCTCTCTCTCACTGTCCTCCTGTCTTTAAAAAGAAAAGAAGATGGAACATTAAAATGAATAATTTCCAAGAGACATATCAAAACACATAACTGCAAATATAATAGTCACTTCTCCCCAAATTGGTGCTGGGACAACTGGATAACCTAAGAAAAGGAAAATATTGGATTTCTACCAAATATCCCATGCAAAACTCAACTTTAAATACATCAGCTAAATGTAAAAAATGAAATCGGCACATATCTGGAAACATAGGCATAATTCTGTTTCACTGGATTTGAAAAAAACTTCTTAGATATCACTCCAAATATAAAGAATAAATAGACTTCATCAAAATTAAATACTCTGTGATCTTGAAAGAGAAATGTTGAGAAGATGATAAGGCAAGACCTTGAGTAGAAGAAAATAATTCACAATTCTATATCTAATAAGAGTTTTATATATAGGATATATGAAGGATTCTTCAGTAATAAAATCAAATGAAGTCTCAATTTGAAGATGGAAAGAGAATTACAGTAAACATTTCTCAAAATGAGAAGTAGAAATGTCCAATAAGCACATTAAAGGAGACAGGATGTGTATACAAGGTTATAATACCATCAAATCAGGGGGTTAATGAAAGAGTTAAGCTTCAGTAAGTTACATACACTCTAAGGATTATACAAAACCGTGTCTCATAATAAAAAAAAAACATACTGGGGATATAACTCAGTAAGAAAGCACTCATGTGGAAACTTGGATCTAAAAGAAATTATAACAAATGGGCTCAATAACATCCAACAATCATGAGAGGAAATACAAATAAAAACCACATTGAGGGATCACTTCTTGCCATGGGGACCATTTCTTTTTCAAACTAAATCTGGAAAATAAGCGTTGGCTATTTATCTTGATACCCATGAAAGAACATATGCCCAAATCCAAGCTTTGGATTTGGTTCAGTGGCAAAGCCACTCCAAAAAGGATATCTTATGGCATACCATGGTTTTCTGAAAGCTCTTTGCAATAGAATAGGTGTTAACTTCAAGAAATTGATACTGTTCTCTAAAAGGAGGAAGTGATTTCAACTAAATATGTGTTACCTATAACATATATTCCCTCTTTACCCAGTGCTAGAAATTCTGCACGAACCTCCATAATCACATATTAAATGGATGAGGTTAGTTTCAAGAACTAGAACATCA
>PVKS010050136.1:0-11679 GCA_004027875.1 Aplodontia rufa
TCCCACAAATACCAACATTTATGTTCTTCATATTCTTGATGCCATTCTGACTGGAGTGAGATGGAATCTCAGTGTAGATTTAATTTGCATTTCTCTAATTGCTAGAAATGTTGAACAGTTTTTCATATATTTGTTAACCATTTGCATTTCTTCTTCAGAAAATTATTTATTCATTTACTTTGCCCATTTATTGATTGGGTTTGTTTTCAACTCCTTCTTTGAATATGAGGTAACTCTAATTATATGGATTTGTCTCAGTGTCTTCTATTCTATTCCATTGGTCTTCATGTCTGTTTTGGTGCCAGTACCACACTCTTTTTGTTACTACAGCTCTGAAGTATAATTTGGAATCCAGTATTATGATGCCTCCAGTTTTGCTTTTCAAATTTAAGGCCCTATTTATCTGATATTAGTATAGCCATCCCTGCTTTCTTTTGGCTGTTACATGCAATGGGATATCTTTTACATCCTTTGATTTTTGATCTTTTTGTTCTTTATATCTAAAGTGAAATAACTGTACATAATGGCTTCCAACAATGGCTGAGAGGCCTCCCACAATGGCTGTAGGCACTAATGACTGCTGCCTCCTTTTCTGCACTTGTATGGTCAGAAGCAGTCATTAAAGATCACCAAACCCTGAATGTTAGAGGACAAAGTCTTTTCAGTCCATCCTGGCTCCTTCAAGCTGCATGCAAGTTGCTCCATGAACAGAGGAACAGCTGCCAGCCACAGGGGCTTGGAGGAGGAGAAGCTGCTACTATGCTAAAAGCTGAAATTGACTGATATTAACTACAATTTGCCATGCAAATCATTTCCCTGAAAATTGCAAGCTTTTAATAGCCTCCAGAAATCCAAAATAGATACATCAGACAGATTCAGCCAGTGTAAAATGTGTCTGGGTAAAGAAGAGATTCCTGGCATTTCCTACTTAGCCATCTTCTCCAAAATTTCCCCATTTTTATGGCTTCAGTAGTAACGCAATTTATTTTAAAAATGAAACTATATATTTTTTTTGTAAACACTGAATTAAAATGCTTTACCTCTACATCCAAAGACAATGTCATTAGGACTCATATTAAAAATTTTATAGATTAATATAAGTTTAAAACTCTATAGCTGATGGATTTTCTCATCTGATTTTACCTCAAGTAAGAGAAGGTATCCTTCTAGAGTATTAGATGTTATTTTACATTATTTGTAATGGCTGAAAATATTTCAATGTGGAACACATAGGAATTAATCTTTATTAGTTCATTTTTGATTGATTACATTTCTTTTCAGTAGTAGAAATTGGTTATAATACTTAGCTAAATGGTTTTAATAACCAATATTCTGCCTTCATGTAGTTTCACAAATTTTTACAGCAATAGAATATCATGGGATTTGTGCTGTCTTTGTAGAATATTTTTATTGCTTTTAAATTTAGAGTGCGTTTTAATGATTAGGTTTAGTATTTCCTAAATGAGGCAAATATATTTAAATTCAGTATCAATTAAGGTAGATTAGAAGGAGATTCTAGGACTCTATTTTCTGTATGTCATGAATTTTTAAGACAGACAGACAC
Organism: Aplodontia rufa; assembly: GCA_004027875.1. Lineage (NCBI taxonomy): Eukaryota > Metazoa > Chordata > Mammalia > Rodentia > Aplodontiidae > Aplodontia > Aplodontia rufa. The sequence goes on from PVKS010050136.1 coordinate 1,565, forward strand.
ACACACACACAAACTCAGTGTTAGTCACCTTTTTGTCACTGTGACTAAAACACCTGACAAGAGCAACATAAAAGGAGGAAAAGTCTTAGTCTCATGATTTCATAATATAAAGCATAATATAACATTAACATGCACATAATCAATGCACTCTGAAAATAAAAAGAAAATATAGAAACATTATATTTATCTACAGATTCCAGGAGTCTATAATTGAGTGTCCCAATTCTACTGTGGCTAGAATTCCACAAAATCTTCATGAAATGTCCTTGCTGGATAGGAAAGCAACTGTGTCACTCTGGTTGGCAGTGTCTCCCAACACTGTCCAAAAGTCACAATTGCCTTCCTTCCAGATACCAATCAAAATTTCCATTCTTTCAAGGAAAGAGTCTTCCTTTAGAGTTAACAAATGAAACCAATTCAAAAAAGGGTGAGAAAATATATCTCAAAATTTGTTCTAAAGGTGGCAATATGGTTTTCACTGAAGAAAAGAAAATGCCCAGGAAAAATTAGGAGACTGTTACAGAAAGAAAGAAAGAGCAAAAGAAAGAAAGAAAACAAAAGCAAAAAGAAAAAAAAAAAAAAAAAAACAAAAACCTCAACTGATTTCCTCTACATTTTTTGATGAGATTTATTATTTCAGAAATGATTGCACATCATTTTGGGGGCATATTGCCAAATATAATTTGTATTTATAAAAAGATTTTGTTAGCATCTTGAAGATAACCCATATTTAGTAACTGTATTTTTGTAAACCAAATTAAACAATTAACACTTTGAGTAATCACAGTGTACAAAGGCTATGGTCATAGAACGGCTGGTTCTTATGCTTCTAGAAGCACTGTGGATACATTTCCAAGAATCAAATCCATGCAGTCTCTAGTATCTTCCCTTTCCTGCTTTCCTGGCTTGAACCCAGAAATAACTAGCTAAGAGACGAAAGGACTCTTACAGCTTCTCACCCTTTTCTCTTCTCCTATGCAGTCCTTTGCTTTTCTTTTAAAAATGGATTTGGTACTAAGATTTGGACTTTGACCCATGAAGTCCCAGTTTTCACTTCTGTGAATACGTCAATGAAAATGACACAAGTACCTTAAAATAGGCTGTTCATCATAATCTGGAACTCATTTACATTATTAAATTAATATTAGTGCATTTTAGTTCATACATCAAAATATAATTTTATTATTATATAATTATATATTATATTCTATGCTGAAGTTTTTATAGGGGTTCCCTATGTGGGATGATGGAACAAAATTGGTTAGGTAAAGGAAAGCTCTCACTTAAACTTGAGAAAAATCTAGGTGACCTTTTGCGACTTCAGAATTTTCTCTTGTTTTATGGACACTCAGTGAATAGCAGAGTAGTATGTATTTGTAATTGGCATTTCTCTTGTATGCCTGAGGTCACAGGATATAGGAATTGGTGGATAATGCTAGGTTTGTGTCATTTCTGGGTTCAAGGGTACAGTACTACTACATAGCACTCTAAATTCCAACTATACTCCTAACAAAATCTTTAATCTCAATATACACGCAGCAAGGCAGGGGAAGTGCAATAGTTTCAGATTTTTATTGAGTTTATGACCCACCATTAAGATGCTTTCTCACTTTCTTCAATAATACAAGGGGTCAATGGCAGACCAGCCTCCAAGAATTGCTAGGTAACATATATATAGACCCACACACACACAAACACACACACCTGGTTTTTTTGTATGCAGAATTCACATTTTAAAAAATCTTTTCACAAAACAGTGCCATAACGCAATGTTAAACGGTTAATCCAGATGGAAGCATCTGAACAATCTAAGCAGACAGAAAGTTAGCTGTTTTCTAGAGTGTTACATAAAACTGCAGCCTTTAACTCCTACAAATTCCCATGGCAGACAGCCAGACAGAATCTCTGGAAGACAGGAAACTCATTCCAGAGCTATTGAAGTTTATTCCTGCCCATTCTGAAAAATTGGCTGATATTGATAATTGTTGTAAAAAGTTTACCCCATGAGTCTCATAGGCTGCCAAGACCGCAATTGGGCTGAAATAGAAGGCTGGAATAAAGCTTGCATCTGGTCCTGAGTCAAGGAGTCCTCAGTCTGAATAGCATCAAGGGAAGCGTCTTTTCATTTAGGGAAAACAGATGGAACAATTTGACTATAATAGAGTTCATTTTAAGGAACTGTCCCAGCTTGTCCCAACTGATGGTGAGTTGGGTAGGTTTTCAAATAAATAATGAATGCCTGTAGGAGTTAAGCTCACTAGACCCCACTCAAATAAATCAAAGGAGATATTTTTTAGGCATCTACTATGGATGGGACATGACTACACTCATGACTTTACCAAATATGACATTATAGTACTAAATTCAATCCCCTTTTTGCTACCAAATAATTGTAACAACACACAGTATTCTGTAATAGAAAAAAGTTCAGAACACTTTAGACCTTGCTTTGTTATACTATATGAGCATCTCAGTGAAACTCATAGCAATTATGTACACTTTTCTAGTGGCACATTAAGCACAATCTGTAAGAGCCAAAGGCAACTTCCAGATGCCTTTTCATTCTTCCTATATTACCTGCTCTGATGTAGCAAATGTATGCTTCCAGAAATTTGGTCAAGCATTTTGACTTTCTTGAACTTTCAACTCAACTTTAATGAAAAATCAATTGTATACATAAATCTGTATCGTAAAGCAGCTTCAATACTTTCACATCATTGAATAAGCATTTATTATTTCTACTATAAGTCATGCACTAACTGGTCTATGTGTAAGAGCTAAAAACAATAATACATTCTTTGAGCAGTAAGAATGTGAACCTGTTAATTATACTTGTGCTGTAGAATAAAAGAAGCCGCTGGATGTGATTTAGAATTCTAGGCTGAAGAGAGAACTGTTGTACATGTACAAAACATACTTGGTTTTAAAAACTTAGAAAGAAATTCTATAAAATAGTTCATTAGATTTTTATATTGGTTACATGTTTAAATTACATCTGGGTTATGTGTTTGCTGAACAAAATAAATTAACACAATTAATTTCACCTATATCCTTTTATTTTGTAGTAAACCTATTTCAAAATTTGAAAATCATATTGCATTTGTCACTCACATTAAATTCCTATTGGACAGTGCTAGAATAGACTCTGAAGCTACACCTACTACCACAAAATTCACTCTATCATTTACTGGCCTGACAGCTTAAGGAAGTTACTTTTCACTACCTCAGTCTCAACATTTATAAAGTAAGGTTGGTGGATAACATCTGTTTACTGGAAATATTGTCACATGAGAAAATAATTTAAAAATATGCAGAGGGCTATTATCATTTATAACAGCACAGAACAAGTAGACATAGAAAAAAATTTACCAATTCAGACTGGGAGAGGTAAACTCTAAATAGGATTTTCTTAAAATGATATGCTTTAACTAAACTTAAAGAATGTTAGGAAATTGTCCAAGTGTTATTGGACAGCTAACGTATTCCAAGAATAGGGAACAATATAAGTCATCAAAACTTGAAAGTACAGTGGCCCATTCCAGGAACTGAAAGTAGTTTTCAGGGAATAACACTATAGACTTCTTGGAAGCAATGACAGAAAGAAAAACGGAGACATAGGCCAAAGACCACCTTTGTAAGGAAGTGGTGAAATTAGGTATTCCCTCTATAAAACTGACTATACTCTCCGAGGAGAATCAAAGGTGATACAAAAGCAGATGAAATGAAATGCCAATACATAATGATATGTGGGATAGTACCAGGGCATTGATACAAAGAGTTTCTGAAGGGTAAGTCATATTTTCTCCTTTCCTGCCAACAGACTATCAAGGCAGGATGTTTCTGTGTATGTTTCCAGTTCTTCCTTCCTATGGATTGAACCTACAAAGCCAATGAGACTTCAAATCTTGTGCTCATTTAGCACACACACTGTAAGCCAGGTTATGAAAATACATTTTGGATTTTGGAAATGGGGTATATAGCATATCAAAATAAATACCGACACTCTGATTCAATGTGTGATTATGGTTAGATATGAATACCCATAAGATGTTTATGACTTACAAGGATAAAATAGAACTGAGAAGATCTACTTCCAGTTGAACGAGAAAAGTTACAAGGTTTTCCAAAAAAGTCTCCTTTGTTTTAGAACTGTAGTAATTTACAAGGCTACGCATATGGCAAAAAATAAGAAAGATGGCTTCTCTGGAAGAAATATGATGAATTATGTAAGATGATGCCATAAAAATGAAAGACAAATATGTGTAAATGTAGTATATGATTAATTTATGAGAGAGGAATCTATAACAATAAACAAAAAGCAATATCTGAAAAAACTTTAGGTGGAATCTTGCTTTCTTTAACCCTAGTAAGCTTGCATTGCTCTGTCTTCAATGTTTTAAATTATTGAAGATACAATAGCAGATCTATGCTAACCTCCTAGGACAGTAGCAAAGAGTGCATTCTTAGTGGATGATATCACAATATATTCTCTAATTATTTATTATACGCTATTACAATAAGCAAAAAGGAAAAGAATACTTCTCAGTATTTATTTATCCATGTCCATTTTTTTTTTGTCACACCCCAGCTAAATGTTGAACATTGATTGCACTGAAAGCCAGCAGTTTTGCCCTTGTGAAATGGCAGGTATTATTCAATATAGTTTGGTTAATAGTTCACATCTATTGCTCATTCACGACTGAGTACTAAAATCTCCCTTCCATTGATGCTTTTTTTTTTCTTATTTTTATATTTATCATCATTCAGGTATAAAAAGTAAAAAATATTGTGGAAAAGAAAAATATAAAAGTATATGTTACACTAAATCATCTGTAATGTCATTTCAGGTTTCAACCCCTTAGAAATCTGTATTTTTTATTGACCATGCATTAAAATGAAACCTAAATGAAATTATTTTGGGAAAGAAAGAAATTTTCAAGAGAAATACAATATAGAGAAAAAATTATTCAGAAACAGTTTCAATGTTAGGATAAACACATTGGGAAATGCTTACACAGTGATGGAATGCGACAGAGCTATCAAATTCCAAATCCACACAAATATTCAAATTGTCTCTCATCTGGACATAGTTTTTTCCTCTTGTCTGAACTGCAATTACAAATAATGGGCTTCAAACCCTCTCAAACAGCACTCAATGAGTGAGGCATGTTTATGCTTTCAAACATTTGAGCCATCCCCTCGTTCATATGCCATGGTCTGATGCCCAGCTTTCTGTCTGCGCCATGAAGCCCTGGTCCAGGATGAAACTGGAGAAAGATGGTTCTGTGACAGAATGATGAATGTTTCACTGCATTAAAAGGTTGGGTTGTCCTCTTATATTCTTGGCAAGAAAAACAGTTTCACCAACATATCTGCCCTGAAATACATTCTTGAATGTTTCAAAGTCAAACAATCATTACCCGCAATGCATCAAACACAGAAGAATCTCTTTTAACTTTCTCATTTCTTTTAAACTTCATGTAATTCTTGCTTTGGAACAGGAGACTTTTGTAGATAAACATTTTTTTCTTTGTGGTAAATAATCAAATTTATATCTTACAAGTTCAAAAATCAAAAGATACTAATGTACAAAGATTCTGGTGAGGGTTCTTTACCCTAAAATGTGTTTTGCCTCATTTTTTTGTTTAAAAACTGAATTCATTCAATAGATTCAAAATGCAAAAAAATAAAATAAAAGCACTGACATTCACAATTTAAAGAAACTGGACTTTTAAATAGAACCTGGGGAAGCTAAGAGTTTTTCAAAAATAATTTCAATCTGTGATTGCAGAACTTTGAAAGGATATTGATTCTTAAGACAGAGATAAAATTAAAGTAAAAAAGGCTTTAGTCCTTACCAGTACAGAGGCAATACCTCTAAGTATTAGACCTTTGAAACTGACTACAGGCTAAATCCACAAAGTAGAAAATGATGTACCAATAGATTTTATCTTGTGATTTCAAACTCTCATTCAGTTTTGTACATTATCCAAAACCAAACCAGCAACATGTCACTAGATTAAATTTAATTTTGAAACTGATTTTAGAATAGTTTTAATTTGAATCTTAGCTCTTTATTCACATTATTCTACATAGTTTTAAAAATCATAATTATATTTTTTTCATTCTCGTCTGTCTATCCATCCATTCATCCATCCATCCATTTTGCAGTCCTGGAGATGGAACCCAAGGGTATCTTTAATAGAGTCACATCATCAGCCATTTATATTTTTTTAATTGGAAGACACAATCTTGCTAAATTGTCCAGAGTGGACTTGAACTTGTGGATTTTCTTTCAGTTGCCTGCTTTTGGTATTGCAGGCATACACCAGTATACCTGGCTCATTTTTCTTTAAATTATCTTCCTGGTTCTACATATTACTTCAAATCTTTTAAATGTACATTTAGCAAAATTGGAACACAGCACTCTAATGAGACCTTGATTCTTTTCTCTTAGTTTACAACTCTAATTACTCCTGATCACTGAGAGTTAAGAACTTGTGTTTCACAAGGTCCTGCGTAGGTATAGAATGTTCTACATAATAAATTTTGTTGCAAAAGTTAATACTTCATTATGTACAATTATGATGCATCAATATAAATGTGGAAAAGACAAAAGTTTTCAGGTGTCATAATCCTAATAATAATTTTTAAAGCTAATTCAAAATGTCTTGAACCATTAACTTTACTATAGTAAATGACAGGGCAGGCAGCAGTTGAAGAATCTCACAACTAGGTGACAATACTTTCAGGAACAGCAGGCACCAATATTTGTTCTCTCTCTCTCTCTCTCTTTTAAGACATAGAGTAGAAATAAGAGAGAGAGAGAGAGAGAGAAAGAGAGATAATCACCTGGTTTTTGGTTTTCCTTCATTTAGTTGTGTATGTAATGCTGTAGATCCAACCCAGGTCCTCACCCATGCCAGGCAAGAGCTCTATGGTAAGCCCCCTCCCCAGGCCTGTCTGTCCTCCTTGCGTGTCTCTTATTTCCCCTGTATTTGAATGCTGTATCATGTACTAGTGTGTCTTCCAGTAGCTATGCTTTCTCTTCATTGCCATCACTCCTATTCATATTTTTGTTTTCTTTCTTTATTACACCGCAAAATTTTCCTCAGGCTTTCCAAATATTTGTTGCACGCTTTAACATTTTAAAAGCAAAGATAAATAGAGTGGTTCATTCCTTCATTCAATCATTTGATTTGTGTCTCCTTGCTGATGGTCAAAGATCCTTACTGTCATCAAGAACTGTCTCAGGATAAAATTTAAAATCCAAGTACAGAGTGAAGGATGATTAAACATTACTTCAGCTGCGTGCCAGGCACTCTACGTAGGTCATCATTTGAATATCAGAAGTCTTTTAAGAAGTTAATACTAAACTCCACTTTATTCATGAGTAAACAGACCCAAAGAGAGCTGATTTCCTGCCCTGTCCATGTAATAATAAGTGAAGAACCTAACAATGAGCTACATTTCTGACAATACTATCCATGCTTTAGTACTATATTATGTAGCTTTTAGCATCTAGAAAGCAAAATTTTACAGGAAATTGCTTTATTTCTCATTCATTTACATTTTCAAAAATGTAATACGATTTCTATTAGTCTGTCATCCTGGATATTAATCATATAATCAAATTATCAGTAGTATGGATGAATTATATTGTTTATTATAGAATTTTTTTAGCAAAGAAGTTTTGGCAATCATCTACAAAGATTGAAATAAGATACTATTGTTAATCAATCAAAAATAGAAGGTTTTGAGCTGGAGCAGTGGCTCAGCGGTTTCGGCGCTTGCCTGGCAAGCACGGGGACCCAGGTTCAAACCCCAGCACCAGGTACAAAACTAAGTGTTGGAGCAATGAAGGCCATGTGAAAAACTAAATAAAGTTGTTTCTCTCTTTCTCTGTCTCTCTCACTGTCCCTCTCTCTTAAAAAAAAGAATAGAAGGTTTTAGTGTGATATGAGGGAAGGTTAATATTCCTAGAAATTTTCTATCTATGGAAAATATTTCTTTAAAAGCATTTCTCAAACTGTGTTGTTAGGAATACTAGCTCTGTTGCTTGTTTCCGAACTGTATCTTCTATAGTTTCAAGCATTCAGGAACATTGCACTATAATTCCTATCTTAGACATTTAACATGCATATTACAGATTCTGGAACATTTCTCGTAGGAGACAGAATAGCAAGGCTTTTTCTAAATTGACATTTCCATAATGATTTGCAGAGGATAAGTCTGTCATACTTTAGAGGTAAAAAAAACATTTCAATGAAGGACTTAGAAAAATCTTGGTGACACTGATTCAAATATGTTAACGTGTTCATATTAGTAGTAAATACACGGTAAAAGTGAATTATTCAAAAATATAGTTAATCATCACTCTTGTGAGAATTCTATATCAAGTGCTTAAAAGGCAAATTATCATAAAAATAAATTCATTTGGGAAGCCATAGTGTTTGATTCATGGCAAAATCAAAACATGTGGACATACCAATTAAATGACAAAGATGTTCTGCTCATTATTTTACATTTTCTATTTTAACATAGCTAGCATTTCCTCAAATTTTAAATCTTAATTTCTCATACCTGGGCAAGAGCATTAAACTATTGCAATTAATCCTTATATTCTGTATTTAGTACTTTGACATACTACAATTTATTCCAACAGTATTTTTCCCTTCAGTCTGGTAAATAAATTAGATCTTTCACTTTTAATAACATTTAATATGTACTTTCATTCTAATATTCACATTGCATAATAGGATAACTGTATCCTCTTAAGGAAATAACAGCACTATTTACAGTGCAAGGGAAGTTAGCTGCAGAATTTATGAATGTATTTTACTGTGACCTAGAAAGAGTCAAATACAATACTTGTATAAGCAACAGGGAAAATACACTGCAAATATTAAACAATATATATAAATTTTCTCCTTCTATTATTGTTTCCTTGACTCATTTCTCCTCTAAGAGAGGCAAAATTTATCATTTGGAGACAGATTGCATTGGTAACTTACCATCTTTTGGAATAATAAAGGAAAATCACTCTATGGGGTGAGTACAGATCATAGAGTATCAAATAAAGGCAGAGGGGGGTAGGAGTACAGACATTTCAGAGTTGAGATTCTGGAAAATTACTTGTGCAGTGATTAAGTACCAGCCTTAGACACTAGGCTCCTGCATTTAGGAGGGCTCTCTATCCTTCTTCCAAATGTCCACCTACTCAGAGGGCAAGAGGATGCCACAGTGATTGTTTTAGTTAACATTCTTGCTGCAGTGACTAAAGGGCATAACAAGAACAATTTTAGGAGAAAGAGTTTAATTAGAGGCTGATCCTGTAGTAGGTCTTAGTCCATACAAGGCAGGCTCTGGCTCCATTTCTTGGGGCTTGAGGTGAGGCTGAACATCATGGAGGAAGAGTGTGGCAGAGGAAAGCAGCTGAGGCATTGCAATCAGGAAGTAGAGAGAGGCTACACTCACACTCACCAGATACAAAACATATACCCCAAAGACACACCCCCGATGAACTACCTCCTCCAGCCACACCCTATTCACCATTAGCTACACTTAGTTAATGCTATTAGAGGATTAATTCGCTGATTGAGTTAAGGATCTCATAACCTAACCATTTCACCTCTGATCCTTTTTGTGTTGTTTTACTACGAGCTTTTAGGGGACCTCTAATATCTAAACAATAAAACTTATCTACTGAAAATGTACCTATCATACTGAGACAGATTAGGAGAGACAGTGATATGGCTAGGTAGTCAGGACAGAGGGCCCCTATCCAAGAGCTAGCTGGTAGAGGTAGAGAGTGATTGACAGGGCGTGCTCAGGGCCTTCAAATGCAAAAAGACCTTGAGGCTCACCCTAGTCCCTGACTAAGAGATGGGGGTGGTCACAGGTGGATACTAGAAAGTATTTTGCCACCTTTTGTTTTAACCAATGGTGTTCCTGACCAGTTTCAATGCCTGCTTTACATAGATTTTAACCAATGGAGTGAGGGCATTTCTCAATGCCTGCTTTGCATGAATGTTAATTATGCTCATACCCCAAATCAATATAACCTCTGGCCTAACCTCCATTAGATGGTGTCCTGCTTCCAGGTGCCCCTCCGC
>PVKS010050137.1:0-11696 GCA_004027875.1 Aplodontia rufa
TTGGTTGGGTCTCTTAGAATTTCACAAGGTTGGAGTCAGGCACTGCTAGTGCTTTTCTGTTGTCCTGAAACCTTGAGAGATAATTTATTTCCATGTCTTTGCACCTCAAGGTTGTTGAAAGAATTCAATTCCTTGAGGTTGCAGGGCAAAGGTGCCCATTTATTTGCTGATGGATTTTTGTCAGAGTTCTTTAGAGGTCGCTTACCTTCCTTGTTATTGGTTCCATTCTCCTGAATCCTTCTTACAACACATCCCTCCCTCTAAATGACTTGTGTGCCTTCTATTTCCACTAGTAAGGGCTATGTGATTATATTGTGTCAAATGTAACCATCCAGGACAATTTCTTCTTTATCAGTTTGGCTACTCAATTTTATTCACAAAGTGCCCTTCACCAATTAACATTATACAATCTGGGAAAACAGAGTAATACAAGGAGAAGTGATCATAGGGACCCCAATCTTGCTCAGATACTAACCTATATACAATAAGAAAGGAAACATCTGAAAACTTGATTAAAGTTAAATGTTTGATATCATGCTGTATTATATTGATACTATATTGATCTCAGACTATTGAAATATATCAGGCCTATTGTAAACTCTTAATACTGGACAAATGATGGAATAATCATCTAGGCTTAAATTTGTAACATTTATGGTACCTGGAACATATATAGAATCTGAGCAATATTTTGTTCACTATTTCTAGAATTACTTTTTAAATTCTGTCATCTAATGGAACTAATGTTCATGGTTTAGGAGTATATTTACCATAAATAGCTTTAGTGGGTATCAAATATCACTGCTTCAGTTTGGCGCTTAACCAACCCCAAACCCTATTTATTGCCTCATATACTTGTCTACTGTGAACATTACACCTTAATTACCCCAGGCCCTATTTCTAGACCTGATTTTAAAATCCTGAATGAGAATAACCATTTCTTGTTTCACTTATGTCAGAAGTCAGTGCCTGTACTCAGGCACTCAGAGAGCAGGGCCATGAAATCAGCAAGCGTGTTTCAGTGACCTGAAAAGTCCCAGTTCTGCAGCAATGGAAATGCAAATTCTCTTCTCTGCAAGAAGATGGCGGACAGGGACAGGCTGCCATATATTTCTTCCAAATGCTCACATTCATACTGATGTCTAGTAATATTGGATGCTGTTGAGGGAAGATAAGAAATAGTGCCGATTTTGAAAATTGTTGATTTGTCTTAATAAACATAAGTGGGTCTTTGCACTTTAAAAATCTGTTTCACCCCTAATTTACTCACAAACTACTTTTCCAGTTATTTTCACATAAAAATATTTCTTGGAAAGGGTGTTATTCTTTTCAAGTTGTAGGAAATTTTCTTCTAAACTGTTGAAATTACAAAATGAATTATGAGTTTATGAAGTAGATTAAGTTTGTGCCTCTTACTTTAAACTCTCCCTGACTTTCTGCTTCCCTGATCTTTTTAGAATTAGCTCAAATAGCTCTTTCCCTGGGAATCTTTACCTGCCCACTACTACCGAATTAAAGAACCAAAGTGCTTTGTGTCTGTTCAATTGTCTTCAGTGATCATAAGGGTTATTTATACTTGAACCATTGCTTGAACCTTTCTACAGTGAAATATGCAGCTTAACATCTTAATTGCAAAGCCAGCTTTCAAGGTATTTATTGAATGGGAAGATATTTTCTCATTGACCTATATCTTAACTCAGGTACTAACATGAAGAAACAGATTAAAATATACTTTTGCTTTTACTCTATATTATGATGATTATTTGTTGCTTGATTGTGGAAATGACACTTCCAATATTTTGTTAAAATGTTTAAAATATTTGAAACTTCTTTATTACCCACAGCCTCTCCAGTTAGCCAGTTATCCCGTCCTTCCTCATAGATGAAGATGGAATCTACTAATACTTTAAGTGGTACCTACTAGAGAAAAATGTCCTCTTTGAGTTTCCCTTCTGACTGCCTGTGTCTCATCCTGCATTCAGCATATTGTCTACCCTGTCCTGAACTCCACTTCTTTCTCTCAGTGGGTCTAACTGCTATCATACTGGTCTTGCTAATTCTGTTGAGAAAAACCATAGAGCATTTTAAGAATTTCTGTCCAATATCTGGTACAAGGTTTTGCATATACTTGGTGCTCGGTATATTTCAATTTAAATCTAAACTATGAGAGGATGGAACTGCTATGTCTTTAAAACTCCCTCTTCCCTACCAGAGTTTTTCCCTCAGAAGTTTTAACACATAGTACAATGATTAGGATCATTTATAATCCCACTCTCTCATTATTTTCTAAGTGTGTGACTTTGGAAAAGTTATTTCCCCTTTATGTGCCATTTTGTCTTCATTTGTAAGATGGGGAAAAGATCAGGGCATGGTTTGCAGAATTTGCATAAGCATTATCTACACATAAAATATGGACTTAACAGCTATTTGTTCTTGGGAAAGCAATCTTTTCAGAATGACACTAAACTCATCTTTGAAGTAGAGTTATTAGTGGTAAGATTCACAGTGATATAGAATAGATAACTGGCTGCAAAGAATGGGATGGAAATCTAGACTAACTATGAATGGACACAAGTTTTATTTTGGGGATAGAGAAATGTTCTAAAATTATTTTTTGGTAATAGATCACTCTGTATGTATAATAAAATGCATACCTTTTTAGTATGACAATTATATTGGGAATCCTGTCAATTAAAATTAATGTGAACAATACCAGCATTAGAATCAGGTTTGTCTGAGCTCAAAACCCCAGCCATTTGCTTTATCCATACCATCTTACCCTATAAAAATGAGAAGTTTATATTTCAGTGATCATTGAATTGTTCTTTGGGAAAATACTTGGTATAGATGACAAGGAGTTACAACTCTAACCATGTAAAATAACTATTTTCAAGGATAGTTTTCAAAATACTAGGTAATAAAATGTGTTAGTGATGATTTAACAGTTGTCCTCTACCTATAATAAAGAAAAGCAATTATCAAATTACATATTGGTAGAAAATATATCTCTCTTGCCCTGACTACAAATGGCTGTTTCCTTCCTTTCATCCATATGCCTGTCTTGTTTTCATTTCTGAGTCAGACAGACTGACGGTAGTTGTTACAGGTCAATTCACTCCATAATCTATGGACAACATGTTAGGAGGAATGTACACATTATGAGCTATGGGGAAGACACTTGAAATAAAAGTATAAGGATCAATTTCCTATTTTCTTTAAAATCATCTGTTTCTTTAGTATTAAATGCATATTGAATGAAGTCTCATTCACAGGGTATTGTCTCCTCTATCCACACCTATAAAAAATGTATTCACCTTTTTCCAATCACGCATTTGAAAATATTTTACCTTTTCTTAGAAAATTTTAAGATGGTAATTAAACAGAAGATGAAAAGTCTTGACAGAATTTCAGAAGATACTAAAAAATCCTTCCAATTATTTTCTAGTCAATATATAAGTTCAAATTCTTGGGGAGGACATTTCCTACAAAGAGAATAAGAGTCAAAAAATGATTTGAGCTGTATATTTTGTAATGAATAGTGTTTCTGCCTCTGTGGTAGGAGATTATATTTCCTATTGTCATTTGTGGCTCATGCTGCCTGATCTGGGAGGTTTTCAGCCTACATGCTTTTAAGAGTTACTGAGTGTCAGATGGACTCCATCAGTGTTGTTACTGCTGGAAAGGTTAAATGCAGGAACATCAAAGGTTTTCAAAGGGGAAAAAATTCTGTCATCAAGGAGCATTCCATCTCCCAGCTTAGAAGAATGTCTGTCCTCATCCTCCCTCTCACTTTGAAAGTTAGAAAATCCCTAAGGGGCAGATGGGTAGGTATTCTTTATAGTGTAGGTTCATTTTTCAATTATTCTGGCTTATTTTCATTGTTTAACAAAGAAAAATGGTCACATTGCTGCCTTATAACTCTTTGAGGTCGGTAATACAGCTCAGACTGTACAGTAACCTGCAAGGAATGTCAGTTTTTAAAAAGTCTGTATTTGCACATATGTTTCATGTAAGTCTAAACATTTTAAGGGAAGACATGTGGTGCAACAATCATTATTTTTCTAGCATAACAATCATTATCTAATCAAATACACAATAGCATATACAATTTCAAATATGTAAAATTGGTAAAAAATAAGGTATTTGAGTTAATAATAAGAAATTGAATTTTCAATAAATACCTATTGAACACCTAGAAAGATGAAAGCTTCTGGGTTATATACAGTAATCAAAGAACAGGAACATATGATCCTAGTGCACAATTTGAATTCATAGATGAATTTAGAGGATACCCTTCCAGAGTGAGCTTTTAAGGGAAAAAGACTGATGTTAGAACTTGATGTGCAAGAGGATTTAGATAAATGAAGGAAGGTCTATTATCAAAGGAGAAAAATTACTTCTTTCCAGGAGGAAGTTATTTTAATTCCTTTTGTAGACAATGTATAATTTTTCAGAAATACTTTAATTTTTAGATATGACTTTGTGAAAAAGCCACAGCTCAGGAAAAATATCACAGCATACTCAGGGAGTTCGTGTGAGTAAATGTGTTTTGAAAATATCTAGAGGACTTTTGTGAAAATGGTTATTATTCCATTTAGTTTTTGGAATGAAAGTGTGCTGTCAGGTAAGAAGTTAAACAAAACTCACTTGGCTTTCATTTTTGAAATTAATAGTCAGAGAGCCTTCAAGTCTCTTTCTGAATTCACTAGTTATACAACAAATTTATTAGAAGGATGCAAAAAATCTTTCTAGGGAAAATGGTGAAGTATTATGCCTACAGTGAAATATTTGTTCCATCTAAAATTCACCAAAGAATATAGCATGAGTAGTGCTTAACAAACAGGGGAAACAACATGGGCAAGAATACAGGTTTAAACATCTATGAGATAATCAGGAAATTCACTGAAAAAGAGTATTCAGTTTTTGCACTTAGTTCAGGGTTCTCACTGTGATATGCTTTGCACTAAGATAATCAAGTTGATATAACATTACAATAGGAATTAGAATTTAACCATTTATAAAGTTCAGTGTTAATATACCATCTTCAATATTTACTTAACTTTTGAGAGCATAGATAATAAGTTGGATGTATTTAATCATAATATACTTCAGTATATACACACTAATGAAACTAATTTCATTTAAGCTGATATCTACAACACTCCCAAAAAATGTCATCCATCTGGGGTCAGGACAGATAAACTTAGATTAATAAATTTGTGGAGTACAGTCATATTGTGGGCAGTGGAATTATGCACTCCCCTGGTCAACTTCTACCTTGATCAGGATGCTTCGTGCACAGCTACTTTAAGGAGGAATCCTTAATGGATGGGCAGCTTTTATTGCTCAGGAGTTGGACATTAGAATGTAGTTAGAAATTTGTTGGGGCTCTTCTAAAAGATCAATAGTTCCTACTTCAAAGTATTTCCCTTCACTATGAAAATTATTTGTTATTTTAAGAGAAAGACAGACAGTGAGAGATAAAGAGAGATTTAATTTTTATTTAGTTTTTCATATGGCCTTCATTGAACCAATGCTTCATTGTGTACATGGTACTGGGGTAGGAGCCCTCATCCTAGTGCATGCCACGCCAGTGCCATAACCTCTGAGTCACCATTATAGCCCTAATAAAACTTTTAATTAATCCTTTTATGCATTGGATCTGAACTTGGGCAAACTTCTTTGGCTCCAAAGAGCTAGCATAGTAAAATGGTTGCTATTGATTTTAAGTGTATGTTGCCTCTATTTGCTTAGAAAACAAACAAAAAAATTGATTATGAAGAAGATGGTGTAGGAATCAGGCCTGCAACTGCTCATATACCATCACTCTTCTATCCTCCAGAAGTTGTAGCACAAAGAAGTAGTGAGTTATTGGTTGCAGAAGCATGACCCAGAAAGAAAATAAATCTGCAAGGATTTTGCTGACCACTGCTGGTTCATATCTACCATGAAGCCTGCCAATCATAAAGTATTTCATGATCCAATCACATTTGTTTCTAAAAAAAAGATGAATGGGCTTGCTTCAACCATAAGATGAAAGCTGAAGAAAAAACTTGATGTTGATGTCTACTAGATGAAGCAGAAATAATTAATTTTATTTTATGGCAGCATGATTTATTAGGAATGACACGGAATTTGGGTTCCAGAGAACTAAGTGATAACAATTACTATATTGAAGTTTTGACTACTAAATTTGAAGTAACCTAAGAAGCCTATTGAATGAAACCAACTTTTTAATTTATAAAATGAGAAAGTCAGGACTTTCAATAAGAGTAAGATATCATTTATTAATGCTATTTGATAATATTTACAGAGGTATGAAAAACAATTAAGATTTTAAAACACCATATGCTCAGATACTTTCAGTATAAAACTGATTCTTGAGGAATTATGTTCTCCAATCAAGGTTTTGTTGATCTTTTTCAAGATGTAAAAGCATTATGCTCAATAATTATTGTAAAATATCTCTAATATATTACAGCAGTATTTTTTAAAAGCTACATTTGAAGATAACAAGAGTATACCAAATATTCATCTAACAAATCCCATCTATTGTTTGTTTGTATTCATGTGTCACATAATATTTCCTCATTTATTATAAGAAATTAGTAAATTGAGAATATAGTTTCTTTCTGCCATTTCTTGGTGTTACATTTGCTTTAAAGTAATTTTCTGCACTGAGTTTGGAATTGACAGAAATGTACCCCTCACATAGTTTTATAGAGAGAACAAATTAGTTGGAGACCAATAAAGCTATAAAGCAGGGTCTATGCAAAATTATATAACAGATTTTGTATTGAAAATACTCTTGTAATCTTAAATTCTCAAAATTTGTAAGCTTTAAAGAAGGGCAAGGAAACTGATGTCCTCAACTACTATCAAACCTTGCTCATTTATTAAAAATTTAGTAAGCTTTCAAAAATATAATCAGGAACATATATGCCTTTCTCTTAAATAAAAATGAGTATATCAAAGTCTTAATTATAATAGGTATTTTAGCTTCACAAATTATTATGAACTAAGCTTAACTAAAAGCTGTACATTTTTTCTTTTTTCTATCTTAATCTTTTTAAAGCACTCGTTAAAAATATAAATTCCAAACTTATTCTTAGAGGAAACAGTACTTTTGGATTTATTACTGTAAAATTAAATACTTTCAAGATTTTGTATATTTCAACTAATCATTATATCAATGCAGGAATCATCATGGAAAAATAAATGACCTTTAGAGTAAGAAACAGGATCTGGACTTCAATCCTGTCTCTATCATACAGATATTTCCTATTTCCTACAATCAGTATACATAAATATCAATGTCTTATAAATTAGGTAGAATGCTAGGTTATGCTTAAAGTTTGTATAAACAATGAACATTGATGAAGCATTCAATATTCTTCAAGTATCATTGAATAATGCATTTCTATTATAGTTTGGAAAGAATTTGGCAAGAATAGCAAATAAAGAATGGGAGATATTTCTTCTTGTGTCTCAGTATATCCACATTATTAGAAACTGGAATTTCTAATAATTCAATTAATGATAGAATAGCATAGAACTTCTTGTAACATTTAGCATTTCTTTTTGCATTTAACCAGCTTCCACTAGTTGTATACATCCGGTTCACCAAGGTTTTGGTAATATTGTAGAATGGTTATCATTGCATGTCTCCTCTTTATCACCCATACACCAAAATGACTTTTATCAGAGAAGGCAAATTTGAGCATGGTGCTCCATCTTCACTTTCTCTGACTGGTAGCACTATGATTTCATTCATGTGTGGAGAATTTTTAAATCTAATTATTCTTACACTGAGTTAGGAGAAAGGGTCATTATTCTAGCTCATTAAATGTTTAATTAGTAGGCATAGCAGTGAATCTGTGTTTTTACTCTCTAATTCTGATATTCTGTCCTTCCAGGAAATAGGAATTGCATAATATGATTCTGAGATCCATAAGCAAAGTGCACTTTTTCTGTCCTTCTTTGACATACATGGCATTCTAGAAATATTTTTGCAACATTTGACTTCTGTAGTGATGCTAAATGTTATAAGTTATGTGTCCTATTTTCTTTACTTTTTTTAAGAGGGAGAGAGAAAGTAAGAGAGTAAGAGAAAGAATCCATTTTATTTTGTTTTTCATGTGGCTTTCATTGTTCTGACAGTCCTCTGTGTACATGGTGCTGGGGTTCAAACCTACATACTTATGCATGCCAGGCAAGCAATGTAACAACAGAGCCACTGCTCCAACCCTCTCAAGTAACTTCTCAATTAGAAAATAAGGTAGATGCAAGTGGTCTTCAATGCGTGTTCATGAATTCAGTACATATTTTGCTTACATATATTAAGAAAATAGGAAAGGGCTGGAGCCGTGTCTCAGCAGTTACGGTGCTTGCCGGGCATGCACAATGTACACAACGAAGTATCAAAGCAAGGAAAGCAGCATGAAAAACTAAATAAAATTGATTCTCTTTCTTTCTCTCTCTCTTTCACTGTTCCTCTCACTTAAAAACTAAAATGTTACTTGAGAAGATTAGTGGAACAATAAGAAATATTTGTGAAAAATTATTTATAAAAAGCAAAAATGTTTGGACCCTATTTATTTATTTATTATTATTATAATGTGCACATTTATATCTATATCTCCATGTACCTAGAGAGTAATTTCAACCAGGAGAGAAGGATTAGAAGATATTTAATACAGAAACAAAGACAATACATGTATGTTACACAACTAGCAGAAAAAAGGCAATCTTGAAATATCAAAACAATAGAACATCCCATCTTTAGAAAAAGAAAATTTTACCAGTTTTGGCAACATGGGTAGAATTGGGGAACATTATACAAATTGAAATAAGCTAAACACAGAAAGATATAGTGTCACTTTCTTGCAGAATCTAAAAGAATTGAACTCATAGAAGCAGAGAAAACAATGGTGGTTTCCAGAGTCTGGAGACTGGAGGGGTGAGAGAGATGATAATTAAGGAGTACCATAGTCTATAATAGAGGTTGATTACAAATTTGAGTTTATCATACAAATATACCTTTAAGTAATTCATTGTATGAAGGACTTGCATTCACTTCCTGTCACTGCTGTGTCAATGTATCCTAAAATTAGTGACTTAAATCATAATTTTATTATCTTACAGATCAATGGATAAGAAATCTAACAATAATTTCATTGTGCTATAATGAAGGGGTCAGAAAGTGTTTTACTCTCTGGCAACTGTAGCAGGAGATATCTCTCCTTACATTTCCCACCTTTTAGAGGTCACCACCACCTCCTTTTTTTTCTTTTGTGGCTCATGGTTGACTTTTTCCATCTGTCTTATTGACTGTTTCCCACTTTGCATCACTCTAATTTTTTCCATAGACAGTTACATGACTGTAACTGATTATTTGATTCTTCTCTTCTGCTTGTGTCTTCCATTTCAAGTATACCTATAGAAATATTGAAGTCAGGAATGCACCAGGCCGGACCAGGACTCATTGATTTTCCAGACCCTTATAATTTAGGAGATTTCTCTGTTTTAAACTCAGATATTAGCAGTCATAATTCCATCTTTTATGTTAATTCTCTATTGCCATATCACTTAATATATTTACAGTTTCCAAGGATTGAGTGTGTCTATGTCTGTGGAAGGGGAGGCATTATTCCTCCCATCATGTTCTATCCTTTGCCATTTGATGTTTCATATTCTTTCCAAATGGAATATGCTTACCCTATTCCAAAATTGGCCAGATTTTCATCCCATAATAGCATCAATTCGAAGTCCAAAATTTTATCTAAATTTCATCAATGAAAAAGTCCCTCATCGGGGAACCATCCCAGAAGCCGATGTCATTCCTCCACAAACTATCCATTCAAGGCATGAGCTCTTCTGGGGGAAAATGCAAAAGGTAAAATTCAAGGAGGATATCCATGATCTGGTTTTTCCCCTCAATAACAAAGTTTATATCCACTGATTGATACTGTTTTGATAATGTTTCTCCCTCAACTGTATTTCTATATTCTAATAAAAAAAATTAAAAAAAAAGTCCCTCATCTCATCATTGAAATCATGTACATTAGTTAAGGGTGAGAAACTGAGTATGATAAATTCTGGGCTAAAATTTGTCTCCACCTGTGGGTTCATGAAATTCAAGTTCAATGTTAGGATGGACATTATTAAGAAGTTAGTATATGAATGTTATCAGAAAGGTAGAGAAGAGGAGCCTTTGTGCACTGTTCATGTGAGTGCAAATCAGTAGAGCCAGTATGCATAACTGAAAACCTGTATGGGCATCCTCAAAAAACTAAAAGATTACCATATGGTCCAAAGTCCAACTTCTAATTATTCACCTAAATGTATGAAATAAGTATGTCAAAGGGATGTCACATTCTGAATTGTTCATTGCAGCACTGCTAACAATAGTGAGATTATTGAATCCACCTAAGTGCCTAGCAACAATGAATAGGAATGTGGTATGTATATGCAACAGAAAACTGTACATCCTTAAAAAGTAATATAGTAGATTCTATTATAAACAAGAAGAACAGGACTGGAGAACATTATTTGAAGTGAAATAAGACAAACACAGAAAGACAATACTGCGTATATTCTCACATATCTGTGGACTGCGAAATAAGTTCACAGAAGCAGAGAAGATAAGTGTCATTACCAATGGCTGAGGAGTAATATGAATGGGAAGATGAGAAAAAAGAGAACAAAGCCTCAGTTAAATGCAGTAATAAGTTTGACTTTAAATATCTGGAGAATTTGAAAAAGTCTGCCACCATCCAGCATCCATTGCCGTTTTAGAAGGAAGGCAGATTTTGAATCTACTCATAATGGAAGATGTCTATTGCTTGATGTTATAGGTAGGTTGGTTGGCTTGATTTGGTTAGTACACATTGTCTAAAAAATCATAACCTTACTTTGTACCTAATATATATGTTAAGTAATCATTTGACAGTGCATAATTTAAGAAAACAATTATGTCAACAGGGATTTATTCCTTCTTTTGGTGACTCAAGGGACAATCTGTTTATTTGCCTCTTCTAGGTTTTAGAGACTGCCCACATTTTTTGGCTCTGGGACCCACTCCATCTTCAAAGCCAACTACAGTGGGTTGGTTTCATGTCACATCTCATCATTCCAAACTAGTTTAGTCTGCATGTCTGGCTCTATTCTTCAACTTTCCTCCTTAACTATTCAGGACACTTGGCTTACCTCAAGCAGACCAAGATAATACAGGATAATTTCCCAATCTCAATGTCCTTAATAATACCCAGAAAGTCCTTTCTGTCAAGTCAGGTAGCATATTTACAGTTTTCATAGGATGTGAACATCTTTTTGGGAGGGACCTTTATGATGCCCAATACAAGCACTGGAAATAATTTTTTGAAAAATAAATATACAATTTATTCACTGTTATACAGCCTTGAATTAAATCAGAAAATAGATGATCCAAATTCAATAGTTTTTCTATTTTACCTGCTTATCTTTACTTTGAGAACAGCATGTTCCTTTGAAAAGGAATAAAGTGTGGGCTGAAAAAAATATGATACACTTCAATTCATATCTGAAAAAGCCAAGTGGAAATCAGAACTATTTACTGTCCACCCTATCACAAAGTCACTGAGGCACTGTAAATTATAGCATTTCCTTACTGAAATCTGAAAGTTTTCCAGTTTTGCCTTTTCATCTGAATTTATTTT
>PVKS010050138.1:0-11683 GCA_004027875.1 Aplodontia rufa
TTCTGTCATTACATGGCTGATCTTGATTGTTTGAGAATGAACCCCTCCTAATTGTAAGACCATGTCTATCAAATTAAAAAAAAAAAGATTGTAAGAAAAGTCATGTGATAAAATTCTACGTACATGTTTGGTAAAACATCTTTAAAAACTACAAATTAATCAGAACTTGTTTTATCTGATGAAAAATTTGAACTGGAAATGTGTCATAAATAAGTTAAACCTCAGAAATATTTCCATTAAAATTAAGAACATGGTAAAATTTCAGAAGTTATGAAGGTTTAAGTTGAATTAAAAGTATTTTTAAAAAGGAAGATGCGTCATTACTAATTAGTAATAATAATGTCTCTTTCAGGGAAACAAAATCAATGGACAAATTTTAACAAAAAAAGTGATGCTTGCAAAATGGTCAGATACAAAGTTGGTACAATCTGTACAATAAACTAGTATTAACTACATAGGAAAGTGAGGGAAACACTTATCTTTTAATAACAAAAACACTTTTAAAGTAGCAAAGAATAAATCTTTAAAATATGAAAAAAATATGACATATTTGTACACTAGAGAACATTAGATTAATGGAGTATCTCATATATTCAAGTTATGAAATGTCATTTCTCCTCAAATCCATCTGCAAATTCAGTGTAAAAAAACATTCCTGTTGATACGCATTATTGCTAAAGTCAGGCAGTTGTTACTGAATGAGCATAGGCAAGTATAAATCTAAGCCAGGAAACAGGTAAATAAAAGAAAAATAGATAACAGTATTTACCATACCAGCATTTAAAATATAGTTTACATATATCATAAAAATATTTATTTTATATATAGTATATACAATAAAATATTTTAATTAAAAATCTGTAAGTGAAAAATAATATCCATGCAAAATTATAAATTGCAAAATCATGTGTTTCACAGGAATAAAAAAGCACACCACAGGCATTCTATTTTACTTCTATTAATTAATTATGCTTTACCTTTTTTAATTATACCAATGGCACTTTAAATGCTTCCCAAAAAAGACCTGTATATACACAGGCAAATTGACACGTGACAATTTTGACAGAGCAACATATTGGAAGGAATTGAGGTTTATGTTTGTTTTCTTAAAATAGCAAAGTAATTACATTTATGAAAATTAAGATTACATGAATACTTTTTTTTAAAGAGAGGTAGACAGTGAGAGTGAGAGAGAATCGATTTTACTTTTTTTTTTTTCATGTGATTTTGGTTGCTCCGACACCACATTGGGTAGGTGGTGCTTGGGTTTGAACTTGTGTCCTTGTGCATGCCAGGCAAGTGCTATAAACGCTGAGCCACCTTTCTAGCCCCAGGTTTATGTTTAAATAATACTGATCGTCCACTTTGTTTCAGGGAATTTTAAAAAACCTCCCAGCATTCACAAATTTCAAGCAGATTAAATATCTAAGTGTAAACACTAGCTAAAAATATTGAACTCACTTCAAATCTTTGTTCACCATGGTGATCACCATAACCATCTTATTTACTGTTGTGAACATCTCTCCCTACACTTTCATGGCTTTTACCCAGTGCTGACACTAAGACATAAACTTTTCAACATCTCTGGTTATTTCAGTAGCATACAAGCATATAGAAACCCAAAATACAAAATTGTGATTTTATTTCTCTCTCAACACATGTTGTGCTAGTTTCGTGCTGTCTTCTGCCTGATCTATCTTACCCTACATATCTTTTGGTGTATTTTACCAGTTTGTTTCTACTATAGGTATACAGAAGTACACAGCTCACTTTATCCTCAAAAGAATAGGCTAATATTTTTCATGCTTGTTAATCTTACAATGATAAAATGAAATTCTATTATCTTCATTTTAAATCAGATATTCTGGCCATTACACTTAAGTCTTAATCTGGATTGATTTGGGAGAAGTTCTAGATCTTCTTGCTATAACCATCTGTGAAAAGGTACCTAAAATTTTCCCTCTAATATATACAACTTTGTGTAAATAGATCAAAGGAAATACTAGTATAACTTCTTCATAAAATCCTACTATTTATTATACAAAATTGATTTCACTGCTGATCTTAATATATTATCTAATTACAGGACTGTATAAAGTCAAGGATCAATGGAACACGGTTAGACTATAAAAGAGTTGTTATCAATAAAAATATTGATATATGATGCTGTGCCCTCCCTAGTTACTCCCATTCTAACATTTTCATTCCAAAGAAAACTATTCAGCAATTAATACTCACAAGGGATTTCACAAAGTGTTCATTTCCACACAAAATCAATGATCAAAGCTATCTTTATAAAAATTAGATCAGCAAATTTTATGTTAATTTAAACAAAAATCAAAACCAAAGAATTAAAAAAGGCTCTTGAAAACTGGCAGAAAGCTGGGTGTGATTTGAGCAGAAACGTATCTCTCCCTTGACAGAACAAGCCAATTTAGAGCCCTGTTTCAGATCCCTGACAATTTTCTTGAGTCTTATTAACCTAACTTTCTTGTTTCTTTTCATTAGCACCTGGTTGGAGTTCAGGCTCCCACTGGGAAACACCTGTCCGTAGTTAACAAGGTGTTAATTGTAAAAGCAATAAAAAAATAGAGTCAGGGAATTAGTTTGCAAACTCTTAAAGCAAACTTTTGGGAAATTCCAAAGAGTGGGCAATAAAAAATGTAAATTATGTTTCTAAGAATGAAAAGTTTGTAGTGAGTCTAGCTCTGTAGCTCTGAGCAGATTATAAAACCTCTCATGTCCTGCTTCACTCATCTTGGGAAAAAGGATGGGGATCATATTTATTTCGCAGAATTAATGTGGGAATTGTTATAACTAATATAGCTAAATGTCATATGGTAAGAACTGAAGAAGAATTAGCCTTCATCATTATCATTATAATTATTATTTTAAAATTTTGATTTACATAAAATTGTCCATATTTATGGGAACAGAGTGATATTTCTACAAATGTATACAATGTGCAATGATCAGATCAAGGTAGTTACCTTATCTATCACCTGAAATATTTGCTGCTTATTAACAATTTTAAAATGTCCAGTTAATTATTTTTGACTGTAGCAGTTATTCTACATTGATCACTAGAAGGTATCCGTCCTACTCAAGTGAACTCCTATTCCCATTAACGATCCTGTCATTTGATTATTATAGCTATTGTGCATGTATTATTTGTGGTTTTCCGTATGTTTTTATAGATGGATTTTACGGTTCAGCATGCCATTGCACTCAATCAATAGTTTTATGAATACTAGTGAAATGCTTTGTGCCATTTTTCTACTATTTGCTCATGGCTAATGATTTTTTGTCCACATAAAACAAATGCTGTTACTGTGGTGTATCAGTATTATGGTGTGGCCATCTACAGTTTACTGCATGTGGCTTATCTTCCTGTCACTTATGTTGAGATCTCTTGAATGGTTCCAGCACAATGGCTTTTAAAAACTACATGCGGTAGTGCCTTACAAAACACGAAGAGGGAGCACTAATCATGCTAACTATCAATAAAGGGCTTTTGAACTTTCTTTCTGTTACCATATACACAGACCTGTTGAGAAACCTTTTACGCCTGATAAAATGAGGAGGCAGCTTGTCTGGAGCACTGGTACACACGTGTAGTTCCAGCTACTCAGGAGGTGAGGAAGCAGGATTACAAGTTCAAGACCAGCCTAGACAACGTACTGAGCTGCTTTCTCAAAACAAAGAATAAAGAGGGCAGTGGACGTAGCTTGGTGGTAAAGCATCCCTGGGTTCAATCCCTTGTACTAAATACATGTATAGTTATGAGTCAAGTGGTTGTAGGCATTGGGAAACAGTGTATTGCAGTGCTCCTTGAGGGAAGGGAACACAGAAGTGAACCCCGCTATTCCCCCAGGTCTTTGCACAGTGATACCATTCTTCTCTGACTAAATGGCTCATGGTAATTTACTGATCAAAGGAAAGAGACTCGTGTTCCCAATTACTACAGCTCTTGCGCTTCTTAAGGCACAGTTGTAAAGAAGAGAAAGTCCCCAAGAATCCCCCAAATTTTGTAAGAGTATTTGTCATGGGTGTTTGATAGGAGAGTAGGCTGTGTATGCAGAGGACAAGGGACCTAGTTCAGATCTTGGGCTACTAGTTCAAAGCTGAAATTGACTACCAGAGTCTTGCAAGTTTGACATATGTTCAAGGTCCATCACAACCAGGGAGACAAGATGTCATTTAGCAAGAGAGCACTGAGTCACCTCACACTTGCCACTTCTAAGGAGGCAGAGTAATGGTCTAATACAAAAGCACTTCCCCTGACTGAGTTCAATACCAGACCGGACCTTCTCAAACCAAGAATAAAACCAAACCTAGTAGGATCAAAAGGTTCTAGAAGAATTCGACAACATAGTAGAATAAAGTAAATGTCCTGAAATGGAAAATGTCATAATCTAGAGTTCTTAAAATGATTATGTTTGATAACTACAATGTAATTAGAAAAACTAGACATGCAAGTAAGTACTGAAATATGAACCACAGGAAATGAAAAAAGAAAAGAAGGTATTGATATTCTTATACAAGGATTTTGAGATTGTTGTAGACACAAATGTTCAAAGATTTGAAAACAGCATAATCACATAGATTGGATAGATAGATAATGTCAATAGAGGAATCATGATTTGAAAAAAAAAAAAAAGAAAGGGCAGAAAGTTGAATTTAGTCATAGAGCACTTGCCTAACATGTGATAGGCCTGGGTTAGATACACAGTATAAAAAAAAAATCCCCTCTCCCAAAAATGGTATGAAATTGTTAGACCAGAAATAACAGTCACTAATTAGTCTTATCAATAATAAAACTGCAAAAGGGAAGATGTTCAAGGGTGACTGCAGAGAAATAGAATTTTCTAATATTAATATTACTGAGCAAAATGGTTCAAATAAAAACAATAGAAAATAATCCCAGTGATCAGCTAGACTATATCAAGCAGGTTAACACATATATAGTTGGGATTCCTTTCAAAGGAAAAGGATAGAGGCAATGGGGGAGAAAGTTATTGGAAATTTTAATGGTTTTAAATTTTCAATACTGGTGAAAAACATAAAAAACTCAGTAAATCCCTAATTAGGATGAGTATAAACTCATACACAGGCACATTGTAATTGATCTGCTAAAATACAATCAATAAGAGAAACATTGAGGACTGGAGCAGTGGCTCAGTGGTTACGACACCTGCCTGGCATGCTCAAGGACACAGGTTTGAACCCCAGCACCACGTACACAACAAAGTGTGGGAGCAATGAAAGACAAATGAAAAGCTAAGTAAAATTGATTTACACTGTCCCTCTCTTAAAAAAAAAAAAGAAAAGAAAAGAAGAGAAGCATTGGAAACAGCTAGAAAATCAACATAGATTTAGTATTTGAGATCAATCATTCAAATGATCAAATTTTCAGTGGCCCCGGTGGAAAGTGGAAGACAATGGAATACCCGGGAAATGCATTCATCCAAAAATATTCTTTGAAAGTTAGGGTCCTGCGACTGGGTACACATTCAGAGAAAATGAAATCAGTGTGCTGAACATATATGTACTCCCGTATTTATTGCTGCACTATTCACAGTAGCCAAGAAACAGAAACAACCTAAGTGTTTAGCAACTGATCAGTGGATAAAGAAATTAGGATGCATATATACATAATGGAACATTATTCAGCCATAAAATGAATGAGATCCTGTTTTAACAATGTGGATGGATGGAACAGAAATCCTCTCGTGAAGAAGAGAAAGGCAGGCACAGAAAGTCAAGTATGATAGGATCTCATGTGCACTTGGAATCTAAAACTGTCGATCTCAGAGGTCCAGATTAGAGTGGTGGCTGTTGAAGGTCAGGGCCAGGGGGTGGGGGAGGGGTGGAGAAAAGGTGATCCAAGGGTACCAGATGACAGGAGCAAGAAGCCCCAGGGTTCTGTTGTACAGTATGGGGATTCTAGAAAATACTTAAGTGGTGCACACTGTAAAAAGCTCAAAGAAAAAAAAATTTTAAAGAGAGAAGGATAGTGAGAGAGAGAGAGAGAGAGAATCAATTTTTATTGAGTTTTTCACATGGCTTTCATTGCTCTGACACTTAGTTGTGTACACGGTGCTGGGGTTTGCACCCGTGGACTTGCTGGGAAAGTGCTGTAACTGCTGAGCCACCGCTCCAGCCCATGCTCAAAGAAATTTGAAAGTATTAACCACAAGGAAACGATGAATGTTTGAGGAGATAAATATTTAGATATTACGCAAAGTACACACGAATTGAACAAGGCCTGGTACCCCATTAAAATGTAATTTTACAGCTTTGATTATGTTAAAAATAAAAATAGTGAGGTTAATTCAAGACATTTTTGTGCTTAAAAAATGGAGATTAATGTTTCTCAGCTTATCTAGTCTAAGAAAATTTAAATGAAGTTCTTTAGAAAAAAATGACACCAGATGGAAGCTTATATTAAGAAGAAATGAAGAACAACAGAAGTTCTAAATGTGTGGGTAAATATAAATGATAATCTTTCATCTCCATTTTTTTAAAAAGTGGATTCTTAAAGCAAAAATGACTATATTTTATTGTGAGGCTTAACCTACTGTGTGTGTGTGTGTGTGTGTGTGTGTGTGTGTGTGTGGTGTGTATAAAGTAGGACAACAATACCTAAAGTTGATATGATAAGCTGATTTTACTGGTGTAAGATTCTTGTATGTCACAAGAAGTGGTACAATATTGTCCTTAAATCCATAGTGATAACGTGCCTTTGCATATTGTAATCCCTAGAGTAGGAATCCTAAGCAATGTATGGGTTGTTTTCCATCATAGAACATTTGGAAACAGTTTGGGTTGTTGAAACTGGAGGCATGCTCTTGGCATCTAAAGGGCACAGGGGAAGGGCCGCTAACCACTGCTGCACACAAGACAGCTCCCCACAGCAATGATCCAGGCCCAAATGGCAAGACCAGCAATGCTGAGAACCTCCACTCCGCAGCTACCATTTAAAGATTAAACAAAAAGGTGAAAACCTAGTGGAATTTAATTTAGTTTGTAAAAATGAATAGTTAACCCAAAAGGAGGCATACAAGAAGGAATAGGAGAAGACTAAGAAATGGGGCATTGAGGAAATAAAAATTAAGGTTAACAAAACTACATACTAAGTATTAAATAAAACTAAAAACTAAATACAAAAATTAAATACAAAATGAATATAAAATGATTGTAGAATTGCAAAGATAAAACATAATGAAGCTTAAACATGTATATTAATATCAAATAAGAAAGGATTTTGACAAAGAATTATTGGAGAAAAATGGAGATTATTTTTTATACAAAGGGATAGATTTAACTGGAAGACAGAAAAATGTGTATTCACCTAACAAGTGCTTAAAAAATAAAAATCGACTGAAACCATTGGGTGATTTCAGCAAATCTACAATATTTAAAGCTTTTTAATCACATTTCCTAAGTAACTCATAAAATAGCTGGATAAAAAATATCACAAAAGACATAGACTGTTTAAATGCTACCACACAACTTCATTGGCGTTTTAAAAACATTACATCTCATAACAAGAAAGTAAACTTTCTTTTCCAGTAACATGTTATTATTTGAATTTCACAGATTATCTAGATTATCTTCTCTGACCACATTAGAAATGAATTAGAATTTTATAAAAATCATTGAAAAATTCTGAATGTTTAGATATTAAAATAGTACATTTCTAAAGAGTCCATGGGTCAAAAATGAAATGATGAGTTATATACAACTAATTGCACTTTGAAATATAGCTATAGCAAAGTTTAAAAGGATATTTACAACTTTTAAATATTGCATTTGAATAAAGTTAAAGATCAATTCTCAATACTTTCCTCTTAAGATCCAGATAAAGCAGAAGAGGCTAAACTCAAAGTAAGTAGAAAACAAATAAGCAGAGAGACTATTCAAAGACAGAAAAACAGACAGGGTTGGAATTGTGCCTCTGTTGTATGCATGCATGCAGCTCTTTGATACCCACCAGCAAATGTTTGCGCGTGCACACTCACACACACACACACACACACACACACACGAAAAAATGAAAAACATGGGAAATTTAAAAAACAAAATCATCAAAAATTAATTTAAAAATACATTCTTAGCAGAATAAAAAAAAAATCCAAAGCAAAATAAAATTTTAGGAATGAATCAAAAAATGTTCAAAATATTTAAATTGAAAATTAGATGTTAAGATGATCTAAATAAATGGAGAAATGGGCTTACTATAGACAGATCAAGTAGGCGGGGGCTACTCCAGGCGTGAAATGTTGGAACTGAGATAAAGCAAGGTACATTCCAAGCATTTGTAAGTATGTCACTGTATATACTGTAGTCATGTATATAAAAAATGTTCTTCAGAGGTGTAAGAATTATGACACTGTAATTAGGTTTTTTAGGAAAAATATAGGATCCAGAAGAGAGGAAAGGGCTTGGGAGACAGGCAGGGTGGGTGTACTGACCAAATTGTATTGCTGTATTGTGTGCATCTAGGAATATGTGACAACAAATCCCATCATTGTGTACAACTGTAATGCACTAAATAAAATAATTTAAAAAAGAAAACAGATCAAAAGAATAAAAGAACAGAAAACTCAAAAACAGATTCCAACTTATAAATTCACTTGCTCTTTGAAAACTGTGCTAGGGAAAACTCAATTGAAGAAGAAAAAATCATCTTTAATGTAACAGAGCTTGAAAAATTGGATTACATATGAAAATCATAGCACTTGTCCCTTTTTTAGAATATATGAAAAAATTAATTAAAGATGTATTACTTAAAGGAAAAGCCAACTGGAAAATTCTTAAAAGAAAATTTGTTGGAAAAATCTTAATTACATTGAGTATGAAAAGATTTTTGAAAGAAGATGGAAAGATTTGCTGGATTTCGTTGACAAAATAAATTCCATGAACTAGGGGCATAGTTGCGTTGCAGATGGGTGATGAAGGATTTGCATTTAGAGCATATAAATAATTCTTACAAACTTCCAAAAGTAAAATGATCCAATATATAAACTGGTCGAAGCATTTGAGCAAACACTTCATAGAGTAGGCACATAGATGGGCAATATTTGCAAGGGAGAAAGTCATCAGTATTTCTTGTAAAATGTTTGCAAATTAAAATTACAAAATGGTACTTCCACTGAAGAGCTGGGAACATGAGAAGAGCAAGTAGTGGAAGGGAGCCCAGGAACCCAGCCTCATTACCTTACTGAGGAAGTATAAGATTATGCAGGCACCCCAGGGACTTCTTAAAAACTGTGAAAAGTCAGTATGAGGTAAACATTGATACAATTTTCTGACATTATAAAGGACATTGTAAAAAATGCTTTTTTTTTTTTTTTAAGAGAGAAGGACTGAGAGAGGGAGAGACAGAGAGAATCAATTTTTATTTAGTTTTTCACATGGCTTTCATTGCTCTGACACTGAGTTGTACGTGGTGCTGGAGTTTGAATCCGTGTACTTGCACATGCTGGACAAGTGCCGTAACAGCTGAGCCACCGCTCCAGCCCCTCTGTTCTAGCTTTACATGGTTGCCAACAATTGAAAGCTGGAATGAAGAAAGTCTGAAAATATTTATCAAGTGTGAGATGTGAGAAGAATGAGGCTAATTGCAAGATACAAGATTTACAGTGCTATTCAAAAATACATCTAAAAATTATTTCTAGCAAACAGGTGTTACATGTGACTCTTTTTATGTATGTGGTTCAAGGGACTGGATCTTTGTGCTCCCTCATCACAAATTCCAGTGCTGGAATCTTAACTCCTTTGTGATGATATTTGGACATGTTTTTTTTTTGGGGGGGGGTGGAGTGGGATGCTTGGATTGGACCCAGGAGTACTTAACCACTGAGTCACATCCCCAGCCCTTCTTTTTTCTTTTTTTTTTTTTAATTTGATTTTGAGATAGTGTCTCACTAAATTACTCAGGACCTCTCAAAGTTGCTGAGGCTGGCTTTGAATTTGTGATCCTCCTGCTTCAGCCTCCTGAGTCATAGAGATTACAGGCATGCACCACCATGCAGGTTTGGAGGTGGGGGGTCTTAGGGAAGCAATTACATCAAAAGGGTGCAGCTTTTATGAATAGGATTAATACTTTCCTATAAGGGTCCCCATACAGTTCCCATGTACTCTTCCTGCCACCTGAGCTCACAATGAGAAGATGGCTGTCTGCCCACAGAGTCTTCACCAGAACTTGACTCTGCTGGCACCCTGACCTTGGTATGACTTCCAGTCCCCAGAGCTGTGGCAAATAAACTTCTGGTGTTGGTTCATAAGTCACTCACTTAAGGGATTTTGTCATAGAAATACAATAAGTCTAAGCATACGGGCATGCACGACATTATGCTTCCACCTTGTGGGTTGTTGTTTTAATAAGGTCAGATGACTAGGTAGGCAAACTCCTCAGCCTATGCAGAACTGCTAAAAATTCTCTTAAATGCAGAACATAAAGAAGAAGCCAAGATCATGTTTTAATTAAATTCTGACTTTGTATGTAATCATCAATGATCACAATAACACTATCATAGAGTTATAAGAATAAAGTTGGCAACTAGCTTGAAATCTTTATAGTGATAGTCCAACTTTTTATTCCCATTTCAAAGAATTTTGAAAAACCCAGTATGTGCTTGCATATTTTAAACTTGACCTAAAAATTACCATGGTTTCCGGCAGTGTAAAAGATTCTGAAATTTTGCTTATTCAATCCTGCTTTGACAAACAGCACCCATTGATATCACAGATTCAGATATTTACTGCTGTTGGACTCTATTCTTCACAGTGGCTTCACTCTGATCATTCAATTAAGCTTGCAATGATTCGGCTCTGCGTTTTGTGCACTTTAAGAGCCTGAACCTCACAGATTCCATGTTGAATCTCACTATGTTATTTTTTTTTTATCAAAAGGTGAAGTTTCAGATTTATTCCTTTCAAATTATGGAAAATGCCTATCACCTAACCTGAATGTCAAAGAAAGTTCTCATCATCCACAATCAGAGTGTCTATGAAAATATCTGGCTTTATTTTTACTTGTATGTAAATATAATATTTTCTTAATTTTCTTCGTAGAAATTTCGTTTCTGAATTGTAATGGAAATAAGGAAGGCTGATGAAAAATGTCGGGTACTGTAGCTGCCTGTTACCTGGATGGTACCCCTTTTCTGCCTTTCTCTTGGTCTTGCCCACACAGTACTCTCCTCAAACACAATCCATGTAGAGGAGCTTTTGTGCCTGAATTGTTTTAGGGGGCAATGTCCTAACTTGAAAAAGAGGCAGAAATTTTAAAAAGTGATTTGACAGATTACAGATATTCCTTGGCAAATTGATTGTAGAAAAGAACATGTATTGAAGTCCAGCATTTGGAAACTGATTTCCTAAATCTATCTCCTTCTAGGTCCAAGTACCTACTAGAAAGTCTGAGTGTCCTCAGGTATTCATAGATGCCATGTTTGTGACTCCTGCTTTATGAAATAGTAGTTCAAAAATGTTTTCTTAGTAACGTTTTACATGTTTGCTTTCTAATATGGTCTTGCACATTTTCTGACCACAATTATAGAGCACAGTGATTAAGCAGCACAGCAAGCCTGTAAGTACAGATTTGCTCTTTTCTACCCCTTTGGTCAGTCTTTTGTGTCTCTCTTCCATGTGAGTTTGTGTGCGTTTGTTAACT
>PVKS010050139.1:0-11675 GCA_004027875.1 Aplodontia rufa
CTAAAAAAGTCAAGAATTCAAAGAAAAGCAGTTTCCTTCATAAGACCAAATCACTGGATAAAAATGGTCTTGTCAATATGGCTTACATTAATAAGGCTATAACATAGGGACAAGTCCCTATTTTCTTTATTAACATTGTGACCTGATCACAATTTTTTAAAGTCTAGACTAGTTTTCCATATGTTTTACATATTTTATTCTGACATCATATCTCTTAAAAAACAAAAGGACGCAAACATTTGCAGTTATCAATGCCTTTTTCTTTAGATGTGATTCCATTTCCTTCCTTCAGGCTTTCTGTTACCCAGAAGCAAGGTTTGAGTTCAACACTGTCCATTTGCTGTGAAAGTATCAGGAGTCATCTTCAAACCAATACTCCAGTTGGGCTAATTCACTGATTAGCTGCATTGCATAATTTCTTCTAGGACATTTGTAACAGACACAACATATACAGGATTTCAGTTTGGGATTTTTTTCCTTTTTTTTTCTTTTTTTTAAAATAAGTGTGTTTTCAGGTTCTCACTCATTTTCTTTTCTTTGAATGTATTGCACAATATTTTATTATTAAAAAAGATTTTATATCTCAGGCAAAAAGTTTATCTCCTTCACTCAGGAGGTGCTAATGTGTATTATTTTCTAAAAGAGGTAAGTGGTTGTCTGTGTGGCCATCCTCAAAGGGGACCTAGGGAGAAAATGAGAAAAAAGACCAAATCATTAGTTTTCTTCTTTACACTATTTTCTCTAAACACAAGGCTATATTTGGGGTAATTCTTTCTAGGTACCAAAAGCGACTCAGTTTAGAAATGATATTATGATTTAGAGAGCAATACCATGTATACAATATCACTTACAGAATGGACAGGTTTATAGGCTCCAAGTCTGAAACGACAGCAAATTATTTCGACTATAAATTTTCCAATTCCATGTAACATCCCTATAACAAAAAAATAAGTTTATGTAGTTAAATTGTTTTGAAAATGTTTCTATTATTAAAAAACTCAATTTATAATAGAATAAATTAAGGAAGGAAACAGTCATTTGCATTATTCTCTTCCATGATTTAAAACCAAGATAGTTTTAAATTTAAAAACAAATGGATTTTTATTCAAAATCACAAAGCCATATAATATACACAGGATCTTCACATAATCTTTAAAGGCTTTTCCATATAATTTTGAAAATAAATTATCAAAGCACATTTAACTTTAAATGAAGCAAAAACAAATAATTGCATAAGAAAAAATTATTCATATTTAAAACATGTGTTTAAAAATATGATGACTTGGGAAGCTGAGGCAGGAGGATTGAAAGTTCAAGGCCAGCCTCAGCAACTAAATAGAGCCCTAAACAACTTAGTGAGACCCTGTCTCAAAATAAAAAATATATAAAGGGCTGGGGATGTGGCTCAGTGGCTTAACACTACTGGGTTCAATACCCAGTACCAAAATAAAAAAAAAAAAAAGATTCCAAGTATATAAATCATATAAACCACTCAACTTCAAGTAATACAAATGGGAATTAAAATTAAAGATGAAGAACTGAAAAATTTCCCCCTACTTTATCTATTATATTTAAATCTCTAATTTTCATGACTATAATTCTGCAAATGATCTGTGAAAAAATTCCAGAACTTAGGGCCTAAAATGAAAACATTATTGACTGAAAAAAAATCTCACACATTGCAAGTTCAAAGTACCATAAGATACGATATTACCCAGTGTACAGCTAACAATACCTTAAATGAAAAGGAAATTTACACTCAGGAGACCATTTCTAGACATTTTCTCATTTAATTCCACACTAAATTTACAAGTTAGATATTTATTCTGATTTTTACAGATGAGAAAAAAATTTCAGAAAAGGTAGGCGACTCATTCAGGGCTACCACCAAGAAAACAGCAGAATCCTGATTTAATTCTTGTTCTGTTTTCTGTTTTAACACCAAATCTCCCTTAAATTAGTAGTGAATGCTATGAAATTAGTTATGCTTAATGGTTTAGTCAACATTAATTTTAGAGCTTTGAAATTCATATTAAAGAAAAAGTTCTTCAAATAGTAAAACATGAGAATGTGCATATTGCCCCTTTTAAGGAGAATCGTCTTAAGGGTAATTAATAAACACTTTTAGAAATTAGAAAAATGAACGTTAACCTGTTGTTGAAAAGATTCCTCCAACAATACCACATAGTCTTACAAAAAACTGCCAGAATGGCATATGCTCCTCAGTAACTGTCACCATAAGAGAACTGAGATCATATTTCATAAATATCCCAGAGACTCCATGGCTGCCTGCAGCATGGTTAATGATACGTTCCTAAAAGGAAGAGGAGGGAAAAGAGAGAGGAACAAAATTTATGTCCTCTAGTTACTAACATACATCATCAATATTAAATCTCACAATTCTATTAGACAAGACATTCAAACTTTTTTCTGAATTATCCTTCCAGATTAAACTCTTCAAAGACAGCTATTCAGTACTTTTGTGTGGTTATCTTCTAAAACTATCAAAAGAGTAGAACCATTCTGTCCTATCATTTTTTTCTTTTTCTTTTCTTTTTTTTTTTCAGTACTGGGAATTGAACCTGAGGTAGAAGGTACAGAGACTTTATCACTGAGCTACATCCCCAGCCCCACGTTTTATCTTTTGAGACAGGATCTTGCTAAAATGCTGAGGTTGGCCTCCTCAAACTTATGATCTTCCTCCCTCAGTCACTGCAGTTGCTGAGATTACAGGTATATGCCACCATCACTGTACAAACACTGCCAAATTCCCTTCAACAGAGACTATGACTCTTTACATTATAGCACTGTAAGTCTGTTTTCTCCAAGCCCTTAACAATCATGTATACTGTCTTCCAAGTGTTTGTAAATCTTATGGGTGAAAAATATCTCTCTACGCTTACTGAAACATTGAAAAGCACAACATACACTCATACATACATATGTATGTTTATACACACAAAAAAAGACACAAATACATGCAATTATACATATTTATTTGGTTTTTCTCCCTGAGCCATTTGAAAAGTTAGACAGTTAATATTTCACCCCTAAAAACAAAGTCTAATTTCAGAACATGGAAAATTCTACAACTATTGAGGACCTACCTGGTCATACAAAAGTCAAAAGTATAAAAAAAAAAAACTACATATGGAGAAAAGCATTTTTTTTTTTTTGCCTTGGAATTAATCTTGATGTTAGTATTTGAATATTTAACATTCTTCAACACAAAAATAAGAAGAGATGTAGCTTAATGTTAAGAGTCCTTGCCTATCATGCATGAAGCCCTGGGTTCTATACCCAGCTCCACAACAAACATACACACAAACAAGAGTAGGTAAATAATTTATTAAACCTTTTAATTCTATAACCCTGCTCATCATTTTATTTATTTATAAAACCAACTATTATGAGGTTGCAGAACACTCTATCAGATAAATACAAAGCATTAACATACCTTATAAATTTTCTATCTGATCTATAATAACCCCACATGCCATGGTAGGAACATTTACAAAAAAATTCAATAACACAGACCTCATAAATTCTGTTTGACTAAAAACATAGGAAAGAATATTACAAAATAAAAGACATTATGCATAAAATCATAGTTTACAATTTTAAGTTTTAACCGAATAGAAAATTTCCAATTTTTAAAAACATACTCTTTTCCTCACTCTACTATATATTAATACCCATTTCTCATACACTTTTGGCTTAAAACAAAATGTTAATTTATTTCAAAATTTCTACATATTTTAAGTTGGGGGAGGGAACCAAGTAAAAATTGAACCTTGTAGCTGGGGGACTATAAAACACTATCAAAAAAGAATAATTTTACCTATCAGAATCAACTTACCCTTTCTGTCACAGAAAACTGATGGGTGTCTGCTGAAATTTTATATGTATGTAGTTTTGTTGGCACAACTGTAATAAAATATTGGAACATCTGGTTGTCTAAAATAAAAGTAAAAATTTTTTTAAATCAATCCAGTACCAACAGAACTATTACTAAAATATCCTTCTATTAAATACATTAAACTTGAAATTTAATATTTGGCTAAATGTCTAAAACAATGAAAGCAATATACTCATATTTCGTAAAACAAGTTCCCAGTCACTCTCTTTCCTGCTCTTTCTCTCTCTCACACACACACACAGTCAAAAAATATGAACTAGATGATTTAGTTAGGTAGCCCTTATAATCATTATCATCCTTACATCATGCAAAAATAAAGGTAGCATTTCTTTGTAGTACAGGAATATGAGTAAAATAAAATTACAATAGTATAATCATAATTTTTCAGCTTCTAATATCTTAAGATATACTAGCAAACCAAAATTTAATTAGCCAGACTTTGAATAAATAAAAGAAACTGATACCAAATCAGGAAGATAACCAAACTAACTCAATGATTACTGTGAAATCAAGAAGATCATTTTTATGGTCATTAGGCATGCCTACGTTTAACACAAGCAAAAAATACCAGTATTACCAATTTTTAAGTAATTTTAAACAATTAACAGCTCACAGAACATAAGATATCTTCATTCTCTAGGTCTATAGTCTAAAAAAGTAGGTGTGTCTGTAGTTTAAACTAGGTAAGAATGAGGTCTCATTACATCTGAAATGAAAACAGATGTACTTCATTCAACATAGTCATTATCTTTGAAAATAAAGTGTAAATAGACATTTAAAATTAAATATAAAGAACCAGCTGAATAATTTCTTTAAAATAAAAATCCTAGGCCTTTGCCCCAGACTCTAACTCAAATGATTAGATGCCCAGGAAGAAGCACTTTTCACAAAGACCCCTCTGATACAGAACAGCCCAAAATTACTTTGTGTTTTTCCAACAATTACCTTTATGGTTCTAAACAATTAACCACAATTTCTAATTTTCTCAAGAAGGATAAGGCAATAAGAAGGTATCTATACCAAACAGGACAGAGCATGTCCTACCTAAACGGGCATCTCTTCATCCCTTTATAGAATTGGTAGCACTATTTTAAAAAAGAATCCCAGAATCAGGAACTGTACGTGCAATATTTACAAATTAAATGTAGCAACAAATTAAATGTATTTTAAAATACTACAGACCAAACAAAATAAGCCTATGAGGCAAATATGGGCCAAGGAAGACTGTGTAGTTTGTTCACATTTCTTCTTCCCTGTTTTTGCCAACGTTCACTAAGAACATGATCTACTTCCCTTCTTCACTAATTCGAAGCAAATGAGGCATGTTTCATGGATGCCTGATAAGTCCAAAATCTCTAGAATTAAGTTTACAAAATGAGGCAAATCTCATAAAGAATTCGATGAGTTTGGGCACAAGGAATTAAATGAAAATAAGACATGTTTAAAGACAGCAAAGTCGGTGACTGTGCATTAAAATAAACTGCATGTTTAAGCTGGAAATTTAAAAACTTATGGGTTCCCAATTTTTGTATAAACTGGATAGAGGCTAAGGTGTTTAGCTATTAATAAAGTTATATCTTCCAATGTCCTTTCCAGACATGGCCAAAAAGGATATATGGGAAAGTAGTACTGTTCAGAAACCAAAGAACAAGGGATTGGGGAGTTCTGCCTATGAACAGAATAGGACAAAATCAAGACACATTCCCCATTCCCAGAGCAAAGAAATGTCACATCTGTCCAGTTGGATTTCATTCAAAATTGCTATGGACCACTGACTCATATGCATCATTCTTCCCATTTAGAAAGGGAATATTCTGTGCAGTTACAACACTGTACTCCAAAAGTGTAAGGTAGGTCCTCCTTAAAAGGTGCAGTTGATGAGGTATACCCCCAGCTCTTTATTTTTCACAACAATATGACCAGTTAAGGAAAGGCAACCAAACATCTTCAGAAATCATGGAAATAGACTACTTGCTATAAAGTTTTTTAAAAAAAATCTTTTCATGTTTGAATAAACCAACACTTTAAATTTTAAAAAAACAAAAAAGTTATCTATCCTGTAATATACTATTTTTTAATATATTAATAACTAAGTCACTCTGGAATTTCTTAGGCTTGTGAAATTCTCCACAAGGTTTCTAAAATAGTATATATGCATTTTAGAACTCTGAATCTATACAAGAAAATGTTTCTTATAACATTAAAATTTTCTTCTGTTCTTCCCTTGGTGAATACAGAAAAATGAACTTATGCCCAATTTACATCAACCTTTCACATATTTAGACTGTTTAAATACTCTTTCTCGTGCCTACCCATAACTGATTTTTTTATTCTGTTCTATGACACTGTTTGTTTTGCAATACTGGGGACTGAATCCAAGGCCTCATGCATGCATGGCAAATGTTCTACCATTGAGCTATACCCCAATTCCTTTATTTTTTATTTTGAAAAGGGTCTTGCCAAATTGCACAGGTTGGGCTCTAACTTGCCATCCTCCTGCCTCAGTCTCCCAAGTAGTTTGGATTTTAGGTATGTGCCACCAAACCTGGCTCTGTTCTACAACTTATTTTTTAGCATTCAAATTTCATGTACTTTTAGGACAAATTCTCTCTACATATCTCTTTCATCAACCACTTAGAGGTTATCTTTAAGGGGGTTAATAAGAAAATTAAAATGTTCTAATATTAAGGTTATAAAAACCATTTCCTACACGTAAATTCCAAGAGTAATTATTAAATACTTACGATCTATAGCAATTTTTTCAGTTCCATCTAAAGGATTAATAATTCCTGGAACAAGTTCTCCAAAAGACAAGTGATCTATTCTGTGAGAAAAGTTGTAAGCTAAGAAACAAAAATAAAACCAACGTATTCAAAAAAACATGTTACAGATTGATTTTCATTTTTATCTATTCTCAAATGAAAATACCTAAATTTTGCAAATATAGTAGTAATACAGTATTTATAATACTATGTGGAGAAAATGCGTCAGAATTAAATGTGTAAGAGTAAATAAATTCTGATAACATACTGTCTTAAACTTTATAATTACAATGCAAATTAAATCTAAGAAACAGTATTATATTAAATCCTGATAGCCAAAAAATATATATATATAAACATATATATATATTTATTTATTTCCTGGTCCAATAAATCCTACAGTTACAGGACCCTGTTATATGAATTGGGATGACGCTCATCTGGCCAAAGGATGAAGCTGATCATATATATTTTAATATAAACCATTGTTGTGACCCAAATGATTTTTTTATAAAATATTTTTAATAGATTTTTTAGTTTGCTGTCTACAGCTGACTTTAAAAATAAGTCTTCTCACAATCATTACATCAAACTAACTTTATACTAAACATGAATATGTCCATATTTATATTTAAAAATTGAAGTAAACTTCAAATATATTCTCTTCATTATCTATAAAAATTAGCAGAACTGTGTACAAAGTACATCGAGGCTTTCCTCCCTGACCTTACCAGTACCTGAGCTACGAACAAACAGAAATACAGGTAGATTAAAGACAAAATGGATTAGGGTAAAAAACAAAAGCAAAAATAAATTAATAAATTTCTCCTTTAGATACACATATTTTTAAAAAGTTTACTTTCAAAGTCCTACCTTACACCTGCATTAAAACAAATGAAAAACACACCAAAAGAAAAACAAACAAACCATTTTTTTCTTCTAGGATTTATATACTGAACAAAATTTCAGAAACTACTTACAGTCATGGTTGACAAGTGCTGCTAAATGTGCATGACCTCGAGGATGTGGAATTGCCCTGAAAGGAAGAAAAAAAATTAAAGTAATAACACTTAAATATGTAACTAATTAACACTAGAAAGTAAATATTTCCTAAATTACATAATTGTTTGTAATGCAAACTAGCAGAAAAATGTATTTGGCCTATAATTAAGAAGATAAGTCTTGTGATCATGGTAGTGCAATAAACTAGGGGTTGTCAAACTTTTTCTATAAGGAGCCAAGTAACAAATATTTTAGGCTTTGTGGGCCAAGATACAAAATCAAAGCTATTATGTAGTTAAGTTACATAATGAGAATATAAATTATCACAAACTTTTCTTGATAAAACTCAAAATAATAATAACTGTGTACTACTTTTTGTAATATAAATATTTTGCAGGGAATCTGTATTTCTCTTAGAATTAATGCTCCTTTTTCAAAACTGATCACAAGATTTCATCTGTTAATGATTTATAATGAAATATTATATATTTCATCTTTTTCCACATTTTTATTGGCACATTAAAGTTGTACAAAATGATGGGATTTGTTGTTACATATTCATACATGCACACAATATAACAACACATTTCATCTTTGAAAATATATATATATGATTTGTTTGAATTGGGTATATTCATTACTTGGATTACTTGGAAGACATTTGTACAATACCATTAGATTCTTGGTATTTGCCTTTAAGCATATCATTAAAGATTAATGACTCTAAATTTAAGGCAGAATTTACTCAACTGCACAGTTAAAAGGATTCTGAAACATGGAAATTTCCTTTGTACTTGTATCAAGGTTTGAAAACACTCTACTGGAGTGAGAACTACAGTTTGAGATAACAAAATATATCCAAGTAGGAGAACGGAAATCTGAATTCCTGTTTAAACAACAAGCTGTGAAACTCTTAGTGCAAAGGAAATCACTCAACATACTTGCTACTGAAATAACTTTACCACAATATAAGTTTCATATATAAACACTCATTTTTGCCTTATAACTTTAGGTTAAATTCATTAAGAAACCTTATTGATTGTGCACAAAACTAAATTTTCAAAGCTGTATTCAGTAACAGTGGTAGATAATTTTTTCTTGAAAATTTCCATCTTGGCACTGAGTGGGGGGCGAAGCAATAAAACTTTACCACTATTAAGCCATCAAATTCCTGTGTAATATGGCAAGTGATTATTCTACTTTTATTTTTAACAAAAATTCATGGAAAGTAAAATATTTAAGTCCATGAGAAGAAATTGTTTACCACTACCAGTTCAAAATACATGACAAAATTTAAATATTTTCTGCAAAATACTGTTGATGAAACATGGATAACCATAGACTTTTAAAAAACATTCAATATTTTTATAAGGTTTGAAAATTTACTCAAGGAAATCTTTATCTACTCTGTATGTTATTTTTACCACTATCAATAATTTCAGCTGTTAGCACATCTTAGCAGATTTCACTTCAGGTTGTATGGAATTTGTGCTTTTTTAAGTTCTTTAAAAGTACTCTTCCGGGACTGGAGTGGTAGCTCAGTGGTTAAGGTGCCCAGCATGCGTGAGTACGTGAGTTCAAACCCCAGCACCACATACACTACGAAGTGTCCAAGCAACAAAAGCCTCATGAAAAACTAAATAAAACTGATTCTCTCTCTCTCTCTGTCCCTCTCTTTAAAAAAAAAAAAAAAAAAGTATTCTTCCATAAGTTATTCTATGCAGACTAATCATAGATTCTAACTTTTCTTTCCTTTAAAA
The DNA here is from genome assembly GCA_004027875.1 of Aplodontia rufa. Lineage (NCBI taxonomy): Eukaryota > Metazoa > Chordata > Mammalia > Rodentia > Aplodontiidae > Aplodontia > Aplodontia rufa. Next base: position 9,444 of record PVKS010050139.1, read on the forward strand.
AGAAAAAGGGGGACAGAGAGAGAGAATCAATTTTATTTAGTTTTTCACATGGCCTTCATTTCTCCAACACTTAGTTGTGTTCATGGTGCTGGGGTTTGAACCCGGGTCCTCGCATATGCCAGGCAAGCACCGAAACTGCAAATCTTCAGCCCCCATAGATTCTAATTTTTAATCACTTTAAACTCAACACTGATTCCTCAAATAAACCACAAACAGTATTGGTAACTCCTATTTACTCATCAAGAGCTTAGTAAATCCACTCAAAATCACTTGCCTTGCTATTTAATTGACTATTGGCTACTGTGCCTAAGGTCCTCAGCTGTTGAAGCACTTTTCTTGCTGAAGGCTAATTGCCTAAAGCAAAATTATTTCTCTGAGTACATTTTTTTCAGCTGCTGTAATCAAACACAATTTCATTAACGTATCAGTACATAGCTTCCCTTACTTGGCTAACCAATTAGATACTCAGAAACTTAAATTGCAACCTCACATTCATTTTATTTTTATGAAAAAAAATTCTGCTAGATATTCTATCTTACATTCTCTAATTTTTCTGACCACTGTTTTTCTATGAGTTTGGTAAACATCCAACATAAAATTAAAATCTTGTTCAACAAAGCATCTCCTTATGCATTGAAATAACTACTGGTTTAGTCTGAAAAGTGCCCTGTGTTCAGGGTAAAGTATCTTGCCTCTGGTCACTAATAAAAGAAAGTCCACTATTGTAGGCTATTCCTATCCCCATTAAGGGTATCACTCTAACAGTACCCCAACTGAAGTGCAAACAAACTTAGACAGGAAAAATTCTGAGTAATCAAATTATAGTATTATATCTGACTTCAATGGTCTTTCAGTCTCAAACCAGGATTTTAGTCTGAAAGGAATAGAGAAAAAATTTAAATTCTGTCTTTTACTCATTAAAATTCTTAAGTCACTTGAAAATTCATAAAATGGCATAAACATACATCTCCCTTCAAAAAATTAAAAGTTAAAAATCAAATTAAATCATCCCTAGAACAGATGGTAGCAATTCTGTGACACCTGTTAAAGCTTTTCTCAGGGAAAACGGATACTCATAATTTGCCTATTTCTTTTCTGGTATACTATAATTTCTACTCTTATCAGACAGGAAATCTAGCCCACAACCTATCAGTGGAAGAAAAATTCTGAAAATTGGTAGGGATTGGGGAGAGGCATTTCTGATTGTAACAATTACTGGGACGGGATTGCTACAGGCATCTATGGACAACAGCTAGAGAAAGAACACAAACTGCAAAGAATTCAACAGTCTCATATTAAAAAAAAAGAATCATTCCATGTCTCATATGACTTTAAAATGCTCTGAGACATTCAAGTATGTGAAAAACCTATTTATTATGATTTCAGTCTAGAACCTAATTCCATTAAGCTTCACAAAGTACTTGTGGGAATTTCAACATACACTAAATTTCCCAAGAAACTGAGGGAAGATTATACTGTTTTATTCACAGAATTAAAAAGAGCTGTTCTTATTGCACACTGAAATACATATTATAAATCATGCTTTTTATTAATCTTATATTACAGTTAGGAATGGCACTATGTTTGAGAAATAATATGAAATTTTCATAATGATAAATTCTAAACTTGACAAATCTAAGACCAAAAATTTAGGAATGTGTTTACATAAAGATACCGCTGAGCTGATAAGATACAAACCAAATGCTTTTCCATGTAGGCTCTCTTACTGACAGTATAAGTTATCATCATGAGAATATAAATTTCCCTCTTAGACTTGGATATTGTATGTATGCGAAGCTATATAATAAAATCTTCTAAATTTCTTGGAACCAACTATTATTTGTTGCCTCTATAATATCAAGAAATTCTAGGGTTCTGAGTTTCAGATTGGGGATGGGTAGAATGAGTTCTGGCAATAGCAACCAAATAACAAAATCAGAGGGAAAAAATCTATTTATTCATTCAGAAATTACCTAACATTTCTTATTTCATAATTTCTATGCTTGATGCTGCTCATAAAGAGGTGTGATGTATTTTTCATTAAATTTTACCTAATTTAACTTAATTCCAGATGCTGCTTGCTTCTAACTATATCAAAATAATTGTCTATAATTAAAGGATTACATTTTGATGAGGACAAAAAAAACCTAATAACATGCAACAAAACAAACAAATTAGTAAAATATGTAAGTAGGAGTTCTTTGGGTCTTAAAACTTAGCAGGTGGAAAGTT
>PVKS010050140.1:0-11679 GCA_004027875.1 Aplodontia rufa
CCTTTATCAAATATCAAATAGTTAAAGATATGGGGGTTTGTCTCAGGATCTTCTATTCGGTTCCACTGGTCTTCGGTTCTGTTTTGATACCAATACCATGCTGTTTTTGCTACTACAGCTCTGTAATATAATTTCAGGTCAGGTATTGAGATACCCCCTATTTCTTCCTTTCTATAGAGGAGTGATTTGGCTAGTCTGGCTGACCACAGATTTAAACTACAAATCAATAATAGAAAGTCATTTGGAATATCACTATTTAGAAATAATAGGTGAGCACTTTGTTTAATGTTGTTAGAAAACAGTAACACTCAAAGTTGTTTCTCAGTAAAGATCAAGAAAAGTGAGAGCTACATCGGGAGTGTTGAAGAAAAAAATGCACAAGTTAATATCAGAAATGAAAAGGATGACGATTACTACCAACTCTACAAAAATTAAAAGGAATAAAAGAATAACTATGAATAATACTATGCCCATAAATTTGACAACTTACATATTCTCCTTGAAAGAAACAAATTATTAAAACTTACTCAGGAAAAAAATATTTAAGCTAACTAGTCTGATATCTATGAAATAAAAAATAGCCTTTCAACATGAATGATCTCAAGAAATGGTGAAGCAAGGAGCTCCAACATTTGGTCCCTCCACTGAGGCAATCATTAAAAACTGCCAGAATTTAAAATTTTACAACTCCGAAATCTAATTTAAAAACAACCAGTTAAGAGCTTAACGAAGAAAGAGTCTTCTAAATCTGGGGAAGAAAATATTGTTTTGAAGGATAATAGCCTGCAAATGAGGAGAATTCAGAGAGAAATGTGCATGCATTGGGATGGACATATGATCAGAAAATACCTTAGAAGACACTAGGTTTATACCTCTGGCTGATCTTAGGACTATCCACAAGCACGAAGCAAGGGCTGACACAGAGGTGTAGGTGACATGACTAAGTGTTGAACAAGTGTCAGCTCAGAGCCAAAATGCAAAGACCAAGTTAATATCTGATTTTTCTTTTAGGCTCCAAAAGTTTAAGGAATCTCTGTCAGAGCCCTGGATGAGCACTGAGACAATGAAACAGAACTGACAGGGACCACACACGACAAGGAATGCAGGCTCTGATAACTAATTCAAAACTGAACAAGTGAATGATTAACACCTTCAAAAAGCAACAGCAGCAAACTCTGGGAAGAGGAGATAATCTGATTTTCAGAGCACCTACATTATAATATTAATAAAATTGAAAATATCCTACATTTAACAAAAAATTACAATGCATGAAAAGAAACAGGTAAAAATGTTGCATTTACAGGAAAAATAAATACATTTTCAGGCTAATTCCCCTGAGGTAGTCCAGCCATTGAACTTACTATACAGACAAGTTAAATCAACTCTTTTCAGTGTGTTCAGGGAGCTAAAGGAAACCATAGACAAAGAACTAAAGGAAACGAGAAGATTTATGTATAAACAAGTAAAGAATATCAATAAAGAGAGAGAAGTTACATAGTTCAAAGACAGCATAACTGAAATTAGCAATCCATTTGAGAGGATCAACATCAGATTTTAGCAGGAGGAAGAAAGAATCTACAAAACTTGAGATCCTGTCATTGCAAGTCTGGCTCAAAATACAAATATCAATCAATGTAAGTCATTAAATTAACAAACTAAAAAAGAAAAACATCATCAGCATCATCTCAACAGATACAGAAAAAGCTTCTAACAAAAATTTTTTAAAATTATCATTCATAGTTATGATTTCCCCTTTTTATGTGAAAATTTAACTATGATGAATTTATTTTTGAATAGAAGTGGGGGTGAGGGGAGATCCTGGACCAGAATCGGCCTTAACTTACTTAGTCAATATCCAGCTATGCAAGAATATGTAACGATTCCCTCCAAAGACTATGCTGAACAAATTAAAAAAATAAGAAAAGCATAAAACTAAAAAAAATATATCATTCATGATAAAACCTCTGAACAAATTAGGGGAAAAAAACTATTATAATTTGCTTTTAGGTGTAATAAAGAAAGTGTAATAAAGGCTTGCCTCCAAGGGTAATGCTATTGGGACGTGGTGGACCCGGTCAGAGATAGGGTCTAATAAGGATGCATTTAGGTCATTGGGACTGTCCCCTTGAAGGGAACTGTAGCACCCTAGTCCCTTTCTCTTCCTCTCTTCTGCTTTCTGGCCATGAGGAAAACACTTTTGCTCCACAATGTGGTCATGCTACAATATGCTGCTTCATCACAAGTGTAAATGCAACAAGGGCCAATTGATAATGGACTGGAATTTCTCTTTGTAAGTTGCTTATTTTAGGTATTTGTTATAGTGACAGAAAGCCAACTAACACAGAAGGGAACTTCCTTAATCTGATAATAGGCATTTATATAAAATCTATAGCTAGCACAACACTTATTACTGAATGATTAAATTCTTTACCCCTAAAGACAGGAATAAAGCAAAAAAGTCTAATTTCAGCACTCCTATTCAAAATCATACTACAAATCATAGCCCGTGCTATAAAGAAAAGCACACAGATTACAAAGGGAAAAGTAAAAATGTTTCTATTTGCAGATGGCATTTATTTATGGAGACAGTCTCAATGAATCTTCAAAACAAATACCGGAACTAATTAATCACTAAGCTTACTAACGTCAGAGGTCAAATTTATTTTTGAAAATCTGTATTTCTGGGGCCTGGAGTGGTGGCTCAGCGGTTTTGGCACTTGCCTGGCAAGCACAAGGACCCGGGTTCAAACCCCAGCACCACATACACAACTAAGCGTTGGTGCAATGAAGGCCATGTGAAAAACTAAATAAAGTTGTTTCTCTCTTACTCTGTCTCTCTTACTGTCCCTCTCTCTTAAAAAAAAAAAAAAGAAAATCTGTATTTCTATGTGCCAATAAAGAACAAGTAGAAGGAAATAAAAATTTTAGAAAAATATTTACAACTAGCAAAAATGCAATACGTAGGTATTAATGTAAACACTCATCAGGGTCTTATTTATTTTGAAAGAATATCAAAGATCCATAAATGATGAGATAAGACTCTGAACCCAGGTCAATTCTTCCTTTTTTTTTTTTTTTTTTTTTTGTACCAGGGATTGAACCCAGGGCTGCTTAACCATCGAGTCACATCCCCACCCCTTTTTATTTTTTATTTTGAGACAGCATCTTGCTAAAAGTTGCTTAGCGCCTTGCTAAGCAGCTGAGGCTGGCTTTGAACTAATAATTTTCCTGCTTCAGCCTCCCAAGTGGCTGGGGTTACAGATGTGCACCACCCTGCCTGGCATCAATTCTTTTTTAATTGGTTCCTTTTTTTAGGTATACAGGACACAAGATTATACAATGGCATAATAACAAAAGCATGCAGTTTAACTTTTTCTAACTCAGTCTTCAGGTTTTCCCCTTCATCTCCCCACTTTTTTTAACATGTCAATAGAATGTACATTGATATACTTATAAAATCTTGGCATGAACCTTGTTTGGACTCAGTTCCCAGCATTTTCCCTTACGCTTCCTCCCCCGCCATCCTGTACTTGTTAGATATACTTGACAATAGGATAAACACTGACATTTTTATAAAAGCATGCTGTATAAATTATTCTGATTCAGTCCCTAGTATTTCCTGCCCCCCACCCATTACCCTGTTCTTGTCCCTCTACTCTACTAGTCTGATATTCACTAATTTTTTAAATTTAGTGACTCGCTGATATACATGTTGATGAGATTCACTATGATATGTTCATATATGAACATGAACATGAGAAAATTAAGTCTAATTCCTTTCAGGAACTTCCCCTATTTCATTCCTCCTTCCTCTATTTCCTTCCCCTTTGTCTATTCCTCTGCTCTACCCCTTATTTTGGTCACCTTCCACATATCAGTGAGACCATTTCATCTTTGGTTAGCTGACTGGCTTATTTTGCTTAGTGTGATATTCTCAGTTCTATTTGCCTGCAAATGACATGAAGTCATTCTTCCTTATAGCTGAGTAATACTCCATTGTGTGTATATGCCCATTGTCTTTATCTACTTTGAAGGGAACCTTGGTTGTGGCATCAGCTTAGTTATTGTGGCATCAATTCTTAAAATCATCTGACATTTAATATAATTCCAAACAAATTCTGAGAAGGCTTTTGTTTTATAGATATCAATGGCTGATTCAAATCTTTTGCCCATTTTTAAATTGGGTGCTTTCTAGTTGATTTTTTGAAAGCTTTTTATATGTTCTGGATACAAGTGCCTTGTTAGATTTATAATTTTTAAATATTTTATTACTATCTATGATTTTTCTTTTCATTTACCTAACAGTGTCATTTGCAGAACTAATTTTGATGAGCTCTATATTTTTTCTTTCTTTTAAGTTTCTTTTGGTATCATGTCTAACCAAAGGTCTCAAAGCCTTTTCCTTTCTAAAGATTTATAGTTTTATATAATTTCAAGTGATATTTATAAAAATTATTGGTTTAATTTCATTTTTAGGTACTTTTTATACTTGGATTTCTACAATGTGCCATGTATTGAAAAGTAACATGTATGAATATGTGTGTGTGCGTGTGTGTATGTAATCTGTACATAACCTTGCATATAGACTGAAATTTGATTTGCTTTCAAATATATATTGTGCAAAAAAGAAAAATATTTACTTCACAACAGAGAAAAATGGTAAACACTACTCTAACAGAGTGAGCAAGGTTAATATCACCAGAAATATCATGTATCCCCTGTTATACTGTGATAAGGTATTGTTGTTATTCTTCTCCTAAATCTATAATCTTACTGTAATCATGAGACAAGCTTCAGGAAAATCCAAATTGGAGGGCCATTTTGTAAAATATCTGACTAGTGTTTTTCAAAACTGTCAAAGTCATATAACTCAAGAAGTAGTTTTCCATCATGTAAGACTGTGGATTCAATCCCCGGAACTTTAAAAATAATACTATTTAAAAAAACAAACAAGGAAACCAGAGAGACTAAGGAGGCTTTTTTCCCCTACATTTTTTATTGGTGCATTATAGCTGTATATATTAATGAGATTTATTATTACATATTCATACATGTACAGAATATAATGATAAAATTTAGTCAATATCACTTCCCCAGTCCCTCCCTATCTCCCATCCCTTTGGTCTCTTTCCTCTACTTTTATCCCTTTAGTTTCTAGGAGATCTACCTGCACCTTTATATTCCTTTTTCCTCTCTAGCTTCACGTATGAGAGAAAACATACAACCCTTAGTTTTCTGAATTTGACTTACTTCACTTACCCTGATGGTCTCTAGTTCCATCCATTTTCCTGTAAATGCCATAATTTCATTTTTCTTGTGGATGAATAAAATTCCATTATATATGCCACAGTTTCTTTATCCATTCATCTGTTGAACCTAGGCTGTTTCCATAGTTTGACTATTGTGAATCGTGCTGCCATAAACATGGGTATGCATGTATCACTGTAGTAAGATGACTTTAATTCTTCAGGGTAAACACCAAGAAGTGGTATAGTTGGGTCATATGATAGTTCCATGCCTAGTCTTTTGAGGAGCTCCATATTGGATTTCCATAGCAGTTGTACTAATTTATAGTCTCATAAACAGTGTAAAAGTGTTCCTTTTCCTCCACACACATCCCCTACAGCATTTGTTATTATTTGTATTCTTGATGACTGCCATGCTTACTGGTGTGAGATGAAATCTCAGTGTAGTTTTGATTTGTATTTCCCTAAGAGCTAATGATGTTGAAGATTTTTTCATGTACTTTTTTGTCCATTTGTATTTCTTCTTTCAAGAAGTGTCTTTTCGGTCTTTTGCCTATATATTAATTGGGTCATTTGATTTTTTTGGTGTAGTTTTTTTGGCTCTTTATTTTAGGTAATAATCCTCTCTCAGAAGAGTAGCTAGCAAAGAATTTCTCCTATTCTGTGGGTTTTCTTTTCACATTCCTAATTGTTTCCTTTGCTGTGCAGAAATTTTTAAATTTGATGCAGGGTCTCATATGTTAATTCTTGGCATTATTTCCTGAGCTTTAAGGGCCCTTACTGAGAAAGTCCTTGCCTCTGCCTAAAAGCTTTAGTGTTGATCCTACAATTTCTAATAGGAGTTGCATAGTTTCTGGTCTAATTTTAATGTCTTTGATCCATTTTGAGTTGATTTTTGTGCAGGGTGAGGGATAAGGGTCTAGTTTGATTCTTCTCCATTTAGATAATCAGTTGTCACAGTACAAATTGTTAAAAAGAATGTCTTTCCTCCAGTGTGTTTTTGGCACCTTTGTTAAGGATCAGATGACTGAAGATGTGTGGGTTTGTCCCTGTGTCTTCTATTTTGTACCATTGGTCTACTATGTGTCTGTTAATTATACCAGTACCATGTAGCTCTGTAGTATAATTTAAGACAGGTATTATAATGCTCTGGAGGCTTTTGAACATTTATCAAAATTATATATTTGATTCTACTGCCAAATACTCTCTTGTTCTATTTATCTTTGTATTTATCCTTTTGTTAATAATAAACTTTTTTTTCATTTATTGGAGGGGGGAGGGAGAAGGAGGGAGAGAGAAGAAGAAAGAGGAAGGGAGAGAGAGAAAGAGGGAAAGAGAGAGAGAGAGAGAGAGAGAGAAAGAGAGAGGAGGGAGAGAGTACCGATTTTTATTTATTTTTTTCATCTGGTTTTTGTTTTTCTGACACTTGGTTGTGTATGAGGTGCTGAGATATAAGCCTCATGCATGCCAGGTAAGCACTCTACAACTGAGTCACTGCTCCTGTCCCTATCTTTCTTAAAATACCTTAGCAATGAGTTTTTAAATCACATAATAAATACACCTAATTTGTTCTTTTTCAAACGTGTTTTGGCTATTTTAATTCCATTCTCTTTCCAAAAGAGAGACAATAGATTGTAAAAAAAAAAATTGAAAATTACAATCCAACAGGCACTTGTATCCATAACAAATAAAGGGCTCTCAAAACTCAACAAGAAAACACCCCAATTTAAAAATGGACAAATGATTTCAATAGATACTTCATAAAATAAGAGACAACAAATAAACACACCAAAATATCAAAATATATTAAATATCATTAGTCATTAGGGAAATGAAAATTAAAAGCATAATGACATACCACTACACACCTATCAACATAACTTTAAAAGAAACTGACAATACTAAGTGCTAACAAGTAATGCAAAGCAAATAGAGCTCTAATACATTTCAGCAGGAATACAAAATAGTATAGCTATTCTGGGAAACAGTTTGGCAGATTCCTATAAAGATAATACTTACTCCTAGGTATTTACCCAAGAGAAATGAAATCTATGTTCATATAAAATTCAGTACACAAGAGTTGGAGTGGTGGCTTGGCGATTACGGCACTTGCCTGGCATGCACAAGTACAAGGGTTCAAACCCCAGCACCCACGTACAATGGGTTGTGTTGGAGCAATGAAAATCAGGTGAAAAACTCAATAAAAATTGATTCTCTCTATCAAAAAAATTCACAAATATCTAAAACAACTCTGCTCATAAATGCCAAGAAAAAAAAGAAAGAAAGAAACAAGTATTCAATGGTTTCAACTAGTGAATGGATAAATGGGGTACCATCCATACAACTGACTACTGTTTGACAATGAAAAAGAATAAACTACTGATATATATATATATATATATATACAACATGATCAAATCTCAAATGCATTATGCTAAATGAAAGAAGGCAGTCTCAAAAATATCACACACTATATAATTGAATTTATATGACAGGCAGGAAAAGACAAATTAGAAGAATGAATAGATCAGTGACTGCCAGGAACTGGGTAAGAAGGCTACAAAGAGGGAGCTAAGGAAATTTTCAGGTTACAGAACTGTTCTGTGGTTTGACGGTGTTGATGATTACATGCTTTTATGCATGTGTCAAAACTCAATGGAATGTATAACCCAAAAGAGTGCATTTTATTTGTTAAAAAATAAAAACAAAAAATGTAAAGGACTTTACACCTTCTAAGATAACTATTCTTAAAAAAACCCAAAATAACAATATTGGTGAGGATATAGGGAAAATGGAGCTCTGCATTGTTGGTTGGAATGTAGAATGGTGCAGCCAGTGTGGAAAACAGTTTGATAGTTCCTCAAAAAACTACCACATGACCCAGCAATTACATTTCTGGATGTATATCCTAAGGAACTGAAAGCAGTGACTCAAACAGATATTTGCACATCTGTATTCAAATCAGCATTACAACCAAAAGGAGAAAGTAAACTAAATAACTATGAATGGACAAACATGTTATATATAAACAACATAATATTATTCAGTTTTAAAAAAGGAAATTCCAACATAGCCTATAAAAAGAATAAAATTTGAAGACATTATACTAAATGAAATAAGCTAGTCAGATAAATCAAAATACTGTATGGTTCACTCACACAAGATATCTAGAGTAGTCAAAGTCATATAGACAGACAATAATGTAGTAGGTGCCAGGGTTTAGGAGAATTGGGGAACAGAATTACTATGTATGGAATGTGAGAAGAAAAAAGCTGGTGGTCATCGTTACATAACAATGTGAATGTACTTAATGCCACTGAACTAAGCACTTGAAAAGATTAAAATGGTAAATTTTATGTTATTTTTAACCACAATTAAAATAAAAACAAAAAAGCACAACCCCAAAACATACTAAAAACAGCTGTATGAAAGCTTGAAAGTATAACATTCACCAGGATTTGAGGGATCAAGATCTTGGAAAAAAGGAAAATCTATTGAGAAGAATCCTTCTTCTCAAAGTTCATAACCATGGCAAAGAACAAAAAGCAGATCTGAGCTAGCAACTCTATACTAAGAATATTTTTAAAAATGGTTTTGAGTAGAATGTAAAACATTAAAAAATAAACTGATCTCACCCCAACAATTAGAGCAAGCCCTCATGATTACGAGGGTCCAAAATCCATCAGAGAACTGGGAATCTAAAGATTAACAAAGGCAAAAATTCAGAAGATCTGAATACTTTAGAAAATAACTACGTTCATGTCTGGGGGCAAGTTAGAGAGAGTGAACTTTCAACAAACTTAATGTCTGTTTGTGGGCTTGTGTGATGTATTAGAATCCCCAAAGCCTTAGTCACAAAGCAACTCAATACTGACTATACCAACTGTTTTGTGGTTGTACTGCCTGGTGACCAAAAAAGAAGAGGTCCACAAACAGACACTAATCTGCAGATGGGTTGTTTATTTATTTAATCTTAATGTGTTCAGTGTTTTATAAGTAGAGAAGCAGCTTCTGGAACCAAATAGGAAGCTCCATAAAGATTTGGACATTCTGAAGTACAAACACCTACCATTTTGAAGGGCCTTCCTTCACTGGGCCAAATTCTTAGGAACAGGGGACTACAGTGGGATATCTCAGCAGGTGAAATATCTGCAGGGCAGAAACTCCCTGGTTAGCCAAAAGAAAAGTGGTGGCTGAGGAATAAAGCAGATCAGCAGAGCTTTGATGCTCACAGCCCAAGTCCTGCTGAAGGGAAAGACTTGGTCTTGCGCTCAAATCATTTGAAGTCACTAGTACACTGAATCTAACTAAGCCCAGGACCAGCTCAACTACATATTAGATTGCTTTAGCAACCATAGAGAAAATGGATTGTACCATTTTCTGAGGGTATTATTTACTTTAGTCTCTACTGTTCTTTTAAACATAATGTCCAACATTTAATAATAAATTATGAGACATGCAAAGAAGTAGAAAACTGACGTATATTGAAGAATGAAGCCTACTGAAGCAGACTCACAGATAATCTAGATGTTGGGATTAGTAGGAAGGGACTTTAACGTAATTATGATAAAAATGTTAAATGATCTAGTGAAGAAAACAAACAAAAGAAACCCCCAGACACTATATATGAAAGGAAGGGAAATTTTACTGGGGAAGGGGAGATTTTAAGGGAAAAAAAGGAATTTTTAGAATTAAAAGGTACAATATCAAAAGTGGATTTTGTGGGCTTATGAAGAGAATAGACAGACAGAAAGGGAGCCATATACTAAAAAAAAAAATCTGTTCAACAGATTAAAAAAAGATTTAAAAAGCCTCAGACTAAATAGGACATTTGAAGTATTTATAATATGTACATAGTTCAACATGTGTGTGTCTGGGATCATAAAAAAGAGAATTGGGGCAAAGGAAATATTTGAAGAATAAATGCCCAAGATTTTCTAAAATAGCAAAGACAAGTTGATCTTTATTATGTTCCAAGAAGGATGAACAAAACAGACCATACCTACACACATCACAGTCTGTAAAAACAAAAAACAAAAACTGAGGACAAAGCAAAAATCTTAAACACAACCAGAGGAAAAACACACATTATATTCAGGTGAACACCAGTAAGATGAAGACTGCCTTCTCATCAGAAACAACAGAAGATAATAACGTTCTAAAAGTGCGGAAACAAAGAAAATTTTTGACATGGAGTCTAACAAACACACCATTCAGAAATCAAATTTGTCACTATTTGTCCTGAATATGTAAAATGATAAAATAAGTTGTTTAGGGTAAAGGGAAAAGATGTCATGGAGATATCACAGATCTGTGGGAAGGAATAAAGAGCACCTAAAAGATAAATATGCATAAAACAAAAAAAAATAATTTTATTTATACACACTTATTTATTTAAAATATTAGTAACCATTTCAAACAAAAATAGCAAATATTTATGATTTAAAATAAATGAGAAATGAAGGAAGGGTGTAAACAGAATTATACTATTGAAAGTTTACTTCATTGATTATGAATAAATAGTATGTTATTTGAAGATATTGCATAAGTTAAGCATCCGTAGTATAATTTCCAGGCTAACCAATAAGGAAAATAACACAATAAGTACAGCTTAAAAGTCAATAAGTAGACTATTCAAGTCTAAAGAAGTACAAATAAATGTCATTAGGATAAAGAGAAATCCACACATAAACACACAATAGTAAAATAAATCTTGAAAGCCCAAAATAGACAAATTTGCTGTGAATGTCTGACAGATTGATAAGCATACTTTCAACGGCATCAGCAGTAGAATATAGTGAATGTTTTTCAGTGATTTTAAAGATAAGAACTACCATGCTGGAGGGGATGTGGAGAGATCAGGAACACTAACACAGTGTTGGTGGAGCTGCAGACTGGTACAGCCCCTCTGGAAAGCAGTGCGGAGAATCCTCAAAAAACTAGGGATGAGCCCACCATACAATCCTGCTATTCCACTCCTGGCTATCTTTCCAGGGGATTTAGAATCAGCATATTATAGTGACACAGCAATATCTATGTTCATAGCAGCTCAATTTACTATTGCTTAGACTATGGAAACAACCCAGATGTCCCTCACTGGATGAATGGATCCAAAAACTGTGGTATATATATACCATAGAATTTTACACAGCAATTAAAAACAATGATATTGCAAGATCAACACGCATAAATCAATAGCTTTCCTATATACCAATAATAACAGGACTGAAGAACAACTCAGGAATACAGTCCCTTTCAAAATAGCTTCGAAAAAAATAAAATACTTGGGAATTAATCTAACAAGGGAAATCAAAGATCTCTTCAATGAAAATTATCGAACATTGAAGAACGAAATCCAAGATGACCTAAGAAGATGGAAAGATATCCCTTGCTCTTGGATAGGCAGAATTAATATAATAAAAATGGCCATTCT
>PVKS010050141.1:0-11638 GCA_004027875.1 Aplodontia rufa
AAAAAAAAAAAAAAAAAAAAAAAAAAAAAAAGCAGAGCTTGGCTCTACTAATATCAATGCAATCTGTAAGCACTCAGCCAAACTTTAAAATTTCCAATTTGTAGGTAGAAAAAATGTGAATATTTAAGACCAAATGAATTCAAGCTAACATCTGTAAAGCTCATCGCCCTACTAAGTCCCTGTCAAGATGAAACACCGTGCGGCTATTCCCATGAGCCATGAAGGGGCAGCACTGGATGGGCGTGGACATCCTCATCCCAGGGGCACACCCCGGGTTCAGGGCTGCAGTGCCAGCTCACGGAAGCTCGCGATGCCCGTGGTCCACAGTGTGCTGCACACTTCGTGTGTGGTGGGACGGAGCTTGCAGGTGACTTCCAGGAAATGGGGGATACCTACCTGCTCCCTGATTTGGAGTGAGGGCAGTTGGGAGATGAAGATGAATTGCACAGGGTTCCGCTTGACTCTCAGTGTGGCAGCCCCAAGAAGCAGCAATTCGCGGCTGTCCTATTTCCTCTTGTTTTAGTCAGCTTTTGGGCTGCTGCGACTAAAAGACCTGCCACTAACAGTTTTAGAGGAGGAAACGTTTATTTGGGGCTCACGGTTTCAGAAGTCACAGTCCATAGACAGCGGTCCCCATTCCTCACGGCTGACGGTGAGGCAGGACATCGTGGAGGGGGTGCTGCAGGAAGGTGGCTCAGGGCATCTCAGCTGGAAGCAGAGACCCCACTCCCCAGATGCGAAGGCTCGCCCCAGGACCTGCTCCTCCAGCCACATCCCACCTGCTTCAGCCACCAGCCAGGCTGAGACCCTCGTAACCCAGTCTTCACTTGCAAACCTTCCTGCATGGCTCATATGTGACCTTGGGGGGACGCCTGGTATCCAAAGCGAAACACCTCCCTTCTGTTTGAGCTCAAGGATGGAGCAGCCCGCCAACCCCACCCCTGAATGGGGGAAGTGTTTTCTCGGCTCAGGGTCAGCTGTCCTCCTCCTCCTCCCACCCCGCGCACAACCCCACTCCTCTTCTTTCCTTAGGGCACCCGTTCCACTTCCAGCTCCCAAATCACCTATTTACTACTTAAACTCGGATTCTTGTCTAAGGAGCTTCCAATTTGCCTGAGGCCAATATTGTGTGAATAAGAATATGATTTCTTAGATGAGATACTGTAAAATCAGAAGGGGAAAGCCCACAGCAATGCACGTCGGGCTGGAGCTAAACTCAGTGAATATGGAACTGACAGACACCTGAGGAACCGCACCTGCAAGAAACAGGGCGAGCCTGCTGAGGCCAGGGTCCTGCTGAGGGCCAGGGTCCTGCTGGGGCCAGGGTCCTGCTGAGGGCCAGGGTCCTCCTCCAGCTTGCATCTGGGGGTGGTGTCTGCAGCCTCACAGACCTCTGCCCACTCACGCTCCCGGGATCCTCTCAGCCACCAAGAGGATGGAGGGAATGTTCTACCACTCTTGTGTGCTCAGCTTGGGTCACAGTTTCAAAGGTGAGAATAAATGCGAAGGGAAACTTTCGTTAGGAAACTCACTTCCAAGGCGTACAAAAGACAGGGCCACTAGAGAGAGACTCCAGGTCAGAGGGAGAACTGTCACCCTTACAATTTCAGGGCTTCCAATCTCATGCTATGTTTACATCATTAAAATATTCAACTAAATACCACCTTCTTGGAGTTAAAAGAATGAGTTTATGGGAATTAGGTGACTGGCAGATGGTATTTTCCCAGATGGTCACACTGATACATCCTTTCCAACAGGCTTCTGTTTTTTGTTTTTGAACTGGGGATTGAACCCAGGGACACTTAACTGAGCCACATCCCCAACCCTTTTTATTTTTTATTTCAAGACAGGCAGGGCCTCACTAAGTTGCTGAGGCTGGCTTTGAACTTGCAATCCTCCTGCCTCAGCCTCCTAAGCTGCTAGGAATGCGGGTGTGGCCACAGCACTGAGCCTCCAGTGGGCTTCTTAGAGCATGGCTGGCCTTCTTCCCCCTGAGCTGTGGAGTCTGCTCCCCTGGTGTGTGGGTGGGAGCTTGTAATTGCCCCAAGCTATAGAGAACACTTTTGAAGCTAGGTCTAACGTAGCCTCTCCACTGCAGGTGTGTAACGTGGGTTGCCTCTCCACTGCAGGTGCGCCTCTCACCTGGCCCTCTCTCCCTTATGCTGTCCTTGGCACCGGTTACCATGTCATGAGGAAGCCTGGGCCCCATGAGGAAACCACATGTGGACCTCTGGCAACAGCTCCAGCCAAGACTCAGTCCCCATCAATCCCAGATGGGGGAGAGAGCAGAGGTCCCAGCAACCGCAGGCCAGCTGCTGAGTCCTCCTGCTGATGCTCCAAGGGCACAGAGCAGAGTAGCAGTCCTGCCAGGCTGCTGTGCACCTGCCCCACAGCCCCATGAACGCTGTGCTGCCGAAATGTTCACAGGAGTCCTATCTAAATCAGATTTCTATTAGTATAAAATGAAATTTTATGGGGCTGGAGCGGTGGCTCAGTGGCACAGTGCTTGCCTGGCATGCGTGAGGAATCAGGTTCAAACCCCAGCACCACAAGCACAACTAAGTGGAGGAAAAACAAAAAACAGATTAAGAAAATAAGTAAAATTCTCTCTCTCTTAAAAAAAAATTGAAATACTACAGAAGTCGTCATGCTAGAGGGTCACAGTCACACACCAATGTTGGGATCTTGTTACTATTTGTATAAGTTCCTTCTGGAAGGGCTGCTAGGTCCTGCTTTGTTAAGCTGGTTCATTGTCATACAAAAGAAGGTCGGGGTGGGTCTGACTGTACTAACCACAGAAGGTTCCTAAGTTTTGTCTGTACTCAAAATCTGCTTAACCCTGGGTAACTCCCTTAAGAGCACTGTAAAAAGACATGTAAAACTTGAATAAAGAGAGACTCCTCCACCTGGAAATCTCCTGCCTGTGTTCTTTCTCATCCTCAGCCCATCCCTCAGGTCAGAATCCGGCCGGACCAGGACACACCAATGTCCTCTCCAGCACAGGGGTAGCATGGGGACTGTCGGAGCCCGTGGACTCCTTGAGCAGTTGCTACCCACAGCCTGGGCCAGGTGCTGCAGGCCCATCAGAACCATGGCCAGCGACCAGCCACCAGCCCTGCACGACCAGCTTCCCCCAGCAAAGGGTGCACCCTGAGTAGCAGGAGGAAGGACCAGCACTATGCCTTGTGGCCCACTTAGGTCCTCACAGTCCTCAGCAGGCCTGAGAGGTCATGGGAGTTCCTGGGCTGAGTAAGAAAACTCTGAAGGAGTGTCTGAACCCAGGAACAGCGAAGGCACAACAGAGAATGCACAACAGGAGCCCAAGTCTACAAGAAGGTCAAGGTCAACAAGCAGGAGCCGGAGGTACAGGCTAGAACCTGCGTCTCCCTGGAACACTGACACCTGCCAACTGTGGGCTAGGCCACCTCACTCGGGTCGTGTAGATTTTTCTCCTTTTAGATATAAAGACACAAACAAATTCTCCCCTACCCTTGTCCTCTGCTTTCCCCAAGTTAAAACCAAAGAGACTCCATTTTGTGTTCTCCCCTCCCTTACAAGGAAGCAGCTTTCTAAGGTATTTAAAATAGGTTATTGAAAAACTCCCCTCCCTAACCCAGGTTGAGCAACGAGGTGACAGGACCTTTTGTTCCAACTGTTACTTTCTGCTTTTGTTTTCACCTTGCTTGCTTGGCAACATGCTGACTAGTAACAGGGAGTTCTTTACCCTTTATAAGCTCTGCTGCATGGTAGAAGGTGCTTCATTCTGAGACCTGATGTTTGGGGGTTCAGAGTGGTCGCCGCCGGCCAGCTCAATAAAGGCTTCTTTGGCTTATATGTGAGTGGCTGGAGTATCTTCATCTCAGTTTGGGTACAACACCTCCAGCCAAATAAAATATGATTGGGTCACTTTTCTCCCTTCATACGGACAGAACGTTGCATATGAATAACATTCAGAGTGCATGAGCATTGGGAAAGACGTATGCTCATGATACCCCAGTGAGTAAGCTTTGTCTGGCGATTTGATAATAGGTATATAATTCATACAATCATTAATTGCAAATCTCCTTTCAGTTCAGCAACTCTACTCCTATTCTGGTATAAATTTGTTAAAGAAGTGTGTTAGCTCATGTACAAAAAGATGTCCATTACAACAAAACGTTGGTTACACAAGTAAAGGAACAAGAAGTACTCGAAAGTGCGTTGTTCGGTGGAATGCTATGAAGCAGTTAAAAAGAATGAAGCAGATTTATAAGTGCCAGTATAAAAAGATTAACATTTCTGTTAATTTGCATTTTAAGTTGAAGTATATAAAAATTTCTACTTAGAGTTACTTTGGCTTAAATTATCTGACTTATTAGTGCTAGAAAATTGCTACACTCTTGCTAATAGTGATAAATTTTTGCTCACCAGCAGATAGAACCTGGAATTGAATGATTTCTTTTGAATTCCCAGAGCTTTATAGAGTTAATCATGGCTACTGAAAAACTATTTAATTAAGCCAAACACAGTTATATAAGCCTGTAATCCCAGCTACTTGGAAAGCTTAGGCAGGGGCGTCACAAGTTCAAGGACAACTTGCACAACTTAGCAAGATCCTGTTTCAAAATAAAAATAAAAAGGGCTGGGGATGTGGCTCTGTGGTAAAGTGCTCCTGGGTTCAGTCCCTATACTGAAAAAACACTGTCCAGTTAAAGTTGATTAATGAAGTCGGCCAGCAGCTCCAGCTCTTTGATTCTAACTGGAAAATGATGTGCATGTCAGAGCCTGCTGTAGCGTGAACACTCGAGTTCTGGTTCCCAAGAGTTCTCTGACTGCTCTGCCTTGAATGAAAGTCTTCTCTGGTGAGTTCAGATTTGCTCAGGAAGTTTCAGGAAAGCTATTTCAGTGTGCACATAGGAGGAAGGGCGGAGGCGGGGGGAGGATGGGGGAAATGTCAACCGTGAAATTCACTGCTGCAGTTGAGGACCCAAGTGTTTGCTCACCTGCTGGCCAAGACACAAAGAAGGCTTCACCCTGGCTAAACATTTATGCACACACACAGGACAAGCGCAAAGCTCCAGGAGACAGGCAGACCTCCAGGGAAATCCCCATCATGCTCCCATACCGGAAAGGCGTTCTCGGATCCCGCCTCATGGGGAGTTAAGACATCAGCTTTAAGAAATTGCTGGAGCACAGAGAGTGAATTTGTGGGTTATTTCCTAGGGCTTAGCAATGGGTAATGTGGACCGCTGCCTTAAAACAACATGACTTTATTCTCTCGAAGTTCAAGGCCAGACGTGTGAGGGGGAGGTGTGGGCAGGTTTGTTCCTCCCGGAGCTCCGAGGGGTACCTGTCCTCTGCGGCTGCTGGCTGAGCCTGGGCCACCGTGGGTCTCTGCACCAGCTCCACATGGTCTCTTTCCACCTCTTTTCCTGCCTGTGTCCTCCTCTTAGAAGGACAGCTGTCACTGGGTTTAGAGCCCATTCAGAGAATCCAGAATCATTGGGTTTAGGGCTCCTTGACCTGAACACAGAAGTTACACCCTTGGGGGCTACGTCTCAAGACCCCTGAGGGGACTGAAAACCTGGATAGCAGCAAACACTATTCGTACACACACTATGTTCTTCCCGGAAATACGCACGTGTGACGGTGTTTAATTCACACCTGATGCAGCAAGCGATCAACAGCGACAACCAACAGCGACAACCAACAGCAGAGAGATTGTAACACTGCAGGATGATAAGACACGTGAGTGTGGCCTCTCCTCTCTCTCTGACCATGGGCAACTGAAACTGGTCACTGCACACCGTGAAGAAACTTCTCCTACTGAGGTCACATCAGAGGGTGTTGGGGGACACATCTTGGGGTGAGGGACTTTTAATCCTCTACAGTGAGGTCTTAGTTTTGGAAAAAGGCGACTAGAACAGAATCATAAACTGAACAGAAGTAATAGCTAAAAATAGGAAGCGTAATTTTCCTGAGCAGTTTCAATCTGACAGATGTAAGTGGTTTATGGTATCCATTTGAGAAGTCTGTGGTGACCTTTTGAAAAACTAACCCAAATTAGGAATTGTCTACAGCGTTTACCAGACACCCGCCAACTTAATTTTCGCCTGAAGACTCACCTGCCACCCCGGTTTCCCTTCATGGGATCTGGTCATGGGAAAGAGCTGTGATCATAGCAAACCGTGTTATGTCATTGCTTGAGAGAAAAACACGTAAGTTAGCAAATCATCTGAGTTTAGGTGCCAGCTGCTACACTTTGGTTCTGTTTCTAATCAGCTACCTCCCTGAACGGATCCTGTTTAAAACAATTAAAAAGAAGGTGAGAATTCCTTCTCATTTGAAGGAGGCTGAGGGAGCTTGGAGCCATCGGCCACATAGGGGAGGCGCGAGGAGGAACAGTCTGCTGCAGAGACAGCCAGAGCCTGGCAGGAGCGCAGCGGGTTGAATCATTTTTAGTTATTATTAACGTGCACAAGTTGTCCATCGCAGTGGGGTGCAGGGTGGCATTTCCACACTCGTCACAGCATGGACTAATCAAATCCACCCCACGCCCGGCCCGAGCTTTAGGATTGCTGTTTTGCATTCAGACTCACTTCTTTTAACGTCCACCCCTGGGAGAGGACCGGTGGCGATCATCTGCCGTGTCTGGTTCCGTGAGCTCAACACAGTCGTCTGGTTCCGTCCACGTGGCTGCAAACGGCAGGCCTGCATTCTTCTCTAGGGAGTGTGCAGTTGACTTCCCTTGTCCACTCTGCTGACCACACCTAGGCTGAGGCCACAGCTGGCCACCGTGGACAGGATGGCCATAAACGTGGGCATGCAGCTGCTGCCTTGCTGTGCTGGCTCCATTCTTCAGGAACCAGGGCTGCTGGATCCTGGGATAGCCGGATGGTTCTTCTGAGGGATCTGCAATCGCACCAGCTTTTATTCCCAGCAACAGTGCTAAGGACCGCTTCTCCGCTTACACTCTAACTGCGGTGCTGTTACAGCTCTGATTTGCCTTCCCTGATGTGCAGCATTGTTTCATGAAATCTTTGGCCTTTCTACTTCTTCTTTTGAGAATTGTCACTTTAGATCATTTGCCTTTTTTTTCTCCCTGTGGAGCTGGGCATGGAACACAGGGCCTCGTGCACACTGGGCAAGTGCTCTACCACTGAGCCATGTCCCCAGCACTGTGTGCCCATTTGTTAAACTGAATCACTTTTTGTTGTTGCTGAGTTTTTTGGGTCCCTTATAGATTCTGGAAGCTGCCCCTGTCAGATGAACAGCTGGCCAGCGTTGCCTTCTGTCCCTAGGCTGTTTCTCCCTCTGTCGACGCTTCCTTTGCTGCTTGGAAGTTTTTAGCTGACGCATTTCCATTTGTCCTCCCAGCAGCTTCAGAGACTCGGGTCTTATGCTGCTGCTCTGAGCCACCCAGAGTTGATTTTCGGGAGGGGTAAGAAAGAGGGGTGGTCTTGGTCCCTGCATGTGGCTGCCCACTGTGCCCTGCACCATTTGTGGAAGAGGCCATCCTGTAAGAGGAATGGCGGCTCTGAACATTGAGTAGCACAGCAGGAAAACTGGCTAACAATGACTAGCTGACTGCTTCAACACAGCTGCTGGTGAGGATTTTGAGTGTTGCCAACTCAGAAATGATGCATTTCCAAAGTGACAGAGATGCCAATGTCCCCGGTGTACACCATACATGTGTATAGAAAGGTCATGGTGCACCCCATGAGTACATGCAAATAATATGAGTCATTTAAAAATCAAAACATTATGCTTAATAGGGGCTGGGGTTCAGTGGCAGAGCGCTTGCCTAGCATGTGTGAAGCGCTGGGTTCAATCCTTAGCACCGCATACAAAATTAAATAAAATAAAGGTATTCTGTTCATCTACAACTGAAAAAAAGTTGTGCTTAATAAAAAATATTATGAAAAATGAATGAGCTGGGCCAAAATGCATGCCTGCAAGTACAACTACTCGGGAGGCTGAGGCAGGAGGATGGCAAGTTAAAGGCCAGCTGGGCAGCCTAGTGAGGGCCTGCCTCAAAATAAAATTTAAACTCAAGGGGGCTGAGATTGTAGCTCAGCGGCAGAGGGCCCCAGTGTTTGGTCCCAGGATCATGGTAGAGGGTGAGGAGAGAATATAAATTAAAAGAAAGAATGAAAGAGGGAATAAAAGAAAAGTGAATAAGCAAGTCAAAGACTGGGAGAAAATATTTGCAAAACACCTCGCAACAAAGAATGAGGGTCTTTATATACAAAGAATTCCTTCAACTCAAAAATGAAGAGATAAGCTACTCACATTAGAAAAACAGGGCAAAAGATTTCGGCAGACATTGCACCAAAAAAGATATAAGAGCGGCAGTGAGCACATGGAAGTTTCCAACACCATCTGTCATCAGAGAAATGCAAATCAAAGTCAAAACTGCCCAGGGAACAAAAACATCGCTTTCCCACTTTCAGCCAAGACACGGGAGCAGGAACCGAATCCACCCTCCTTTCTGAAATGACCCCGTCAGGGGACAAAATAGATGAAACAATTTCCCAAGCAAATCAGACGATGAAGAATGGTGAGATCTAAGGAACCAAGCAGGTGGCCCTAAGCTTGCCCCACAATAAGCTTGGGACTTGCAGGTCATGCAGCAGGGCGGAGCAGCTCCCCCGAGTCTCCCCAAGCTGAGAACAGCGGAGTCTGCAGGGGCAGGTGGCCTGAGCACACACCAAAGCAAGAGCAGGGCACTGAGAGAGACCTGGGGCTCTGCAGGTCCCCATCAGTGAGTCAGAGGAGAGGCTTAAGGTCACAGTTATCGAGGTCACATCGCACCTGGCGTAATGTGAGACTGTCATCCCGACTGCTTGGAAAACCGCACTCCAGGAAGGAGAAGTGAAGCTCTGTAGCCCCCAACTTAGAAATGTCCTTGAAACTGAACTGCTGCCTCCATGGGATGTTGCAGCACATCAGAGTCCAAGGACACTTAGCAGTGGGGACATTAACACCACACAGCTAGCCTGCCACAAGTGCCCCTCGGGAAGGTCACCTGTGTATCTTCATCTGCTCTCCGCCACCACCACCACCACGGCCCAGAACATCATCCTCACCCATTTCCCTGCATGCGCCTCCTGGCCACATCCCTAAGCTCTGGGACCTCTCCTTCCTGCTCTTTCTGCAGGTCCTGCCGGTCTCAAGGAGGCAGCCAGCCTCCTCGCAGCAGCCCTGGCTGTGTGAACAGGTGCGAAGCAACACCCACTAGTGGTGTGGTCTCCACTCCTGCCCCAAGCTCTTCTGTGTCCAGCATGCCCAGCACCCTTCCCCTCCCAGCGCAAGGCATTCCACACAGCAGAAGGGGACTCCTTGAGACCTGATGCCCCCACTGAGGAGCGGAACATGGTGAAACCTGCTCCTCCTGCAGACACAGGACAGAGCAGAGCAAGCCGGACTGGCACGTCCCTGCGAGCTCCATAAGGGATGAAGCTGCTGCGTTTTCCTCTTCTCGGGAGCCATCCTTTGGAAGACTCAGGAGAGAGTCACAGAGCTTCCCATGGGGGCCATGCCCTGTGTGCCTGGGAAAGGCATCAGGAGAGGATGGAGGAGGGCCCCTTGGCAAGTGCCTGGTGCTGCTCTGGCTTCGGGGCTGCACTCCTGAGCAGGTGATACTGTTCCCTGGACGCTAGAGGCTTCCCAAAGCTCCCCACACGGAAATTCTCTCCTTGGAGCGGGTAGAACTTAGAGTTTGTATTTTTAAAACATTTCCCAGGTAGTTTTAATGGCCAACCAACTTGAGGAACTGCCTTCGAAGCAACGAGTTGAGATTCTCCTCGCTGGTTACAAAAGCTGCCTTCTGGAAAACGGCTCGGCTGACACCTGAGTGCTGTTTTGTGCACAAGTCCCATCCGCAGAGCGGGATAGTGCTCCCAGTCCTCCCCCACACCCAGGGCTCCCCGTCTTCATGACCATGCTACTGGCCCCCTTGGGAGCACCCCCTGCAGGGGCACTGCTTCCTCACAAGGAGGAAAGTGAGATGCACCGGACTCGCCTGTCAACACTGTCACCATCAGGGCTTGGCAGGCCCTGCCTCTGCACCGCTCCTGCATCACAGCAGGTGAAACCTCAGCACTGGGCTTATGGGGAGGAGGAAGGGGGTTCCTGGCTCTAGAGACGCCCTCCACTCATGTGCGATGAGAGCTTCGCCTCTTTACGCCTTGGTTTCCACATCTGTGAGGGGAAACAGTGACGTCTCTGTAGGAGGTGGGCTCACGTAAGGGCATAAACACAGGGCGTCTGTCTGCATTTGCACAGGCGGGACAGGCAGTGCCGTCGCCCTCAGCCCGTAGCCGTTACGCAGACGCCTCGTTTGTCTTCGGTTTTTGTCTGCATCTCTCCCTCCATCCCTACACGTCCTGCGTGTGTCATTGTCTCCATTCCACTGCGCAGGAAGCCTCACGGGAGAAGGCTCACCTTTGCACCCATGTTCCTGCAGCGATGCTGGCTTGTGGCACCCAGAATGTTTGTCACAGCAGTTGCCACGGCCACAACCATCCCAGTGCACCTGTGGCCTTCGGAGCAGGAACCTAGGACGCTTGCCATCATGCTGTGTGGCCTCCTACATGAGCTAAGTAAAATAACAAAGGTCTCCTGGCTGGGGAACCTGTTCAAAGGCCTTTACAGAAGCGCAGAGGGCAGCTCACAGATACATCATGAGTCACATTTTCTGCCCTTGGCCCCAGCTGCTCAATCAACACCGTGGATTCCAAGATGAATATCAATGTCTTCCAACTGTGATCCCAGAGGCTAAGGAGGCTGAGGCAGGAGGATGGCAAGTTCAAAGCCAGCCTCAGCAACTTGGCAAGGCCCTAAGCAACTTAGTGAGACCCTGTCTCAAAATAAAAAATAAAAAGGGCTGGGGACGAGGCTCAGTGGTTGAGCACCCCTGGGTTCAATTTCCAGTACCTAAATAAATAAACAAATACCCAAAAACAGCTTTGTATATTTTTACAAATTTCTAAAATAATATTGTGTCACCTTAATGAGTGGAAGCAAAACCCTTCTATTTGAGAAATAAAGATGATGACAAGAACAGAAACCCAGCATGAACAGGCTTCTGCGTGTCTTCCTGGTGCATCTAATGACACAGGCACTCAGGAGGAGTAATTAGAGTCCCAGATGCCTGCTGGGTCTGCCAAAGCCTTACTAAACTGAACAGCCTGGGGAGCGGGTCTCTGGCTGCAGTGGTTGGCTTCCTTTCCCAGGATTGATGCCGTTTGCTTGTGCATGTGGCCCAGAGCGACATCACTGTGGGATTTTAAAGTACACCAGAATGCTGCTTATCTTTTATTACCGTGACCCTTATTCTTAAAATGCTTTTGTTGCTTTAAGGAATTGGGTGTTTGTGATCTTCTGAGCTAGGCAAATAAAATTCTCTTAAAATTTTATAAATTATACACCTGTAATCCCAGCAGCTAGGGAGGCTGAGGCAGGAGGATCGCAAGTTCAAAGCCGGCCACAGCAGCTTAGCAAGGCCCTAAGCCCTAAGTGACTTAGCAAAACGCTGTCTCAAAAGAAAAAAGAAAAAATAAAAAGAGCTAGGGTTGTGTCTCACTGGGTTCAATCCCTGGTACCAAAAAAAAAAAAAAAAAAAAAAAAAAAAAAAAAATAATAAATTAAAAAAAAA
>PVKS010050142.1:0-11680 GCA_004027875.1 Aplodontia rufa
AAAATCTAACATGCCGCTTACACGAGACTAATCTCACAGGCAAAGATACTGACAGTCTGAAAGTAAAAGTTTAGAAAGAGTCTCCCAGGCATATGACCCTTATATTGAAATATTGATTTTTATCTCCAACAAAGTAGATTTCAAATAAAAATTAATTAGAAGAGACAACGAATGCCACTATGTCTTAATAAAGGGAGCATTGAATAAGAATTAAAACCATAGTAAACGTCTATGCCTGAAATATCAACACAATCAAATACATAGAAAAACTATGAGATGAAAATTCTCGTATGCCACAACACTATAGTGCTGGGGGTCTGCAATATATACTTAATATCAATATAGAAGTTATCTGATGGAAAAAGCAAGTGAAGATATCTCCAGCCTAAACAACACTGTGAATCAAATGGACCATACTGACATTTATGTAATATTCCACCACAAACAGTTGAATTTTTCTTCTTCTCAGCAGGATTTGGAACTTTTTCCAAAATAGATCTTATTCTAATCCACAACAGATATCTTAGGCAATTCAAAACAACTTTTGTAATTCTATGTATTATTCCCTATCATAATGAGAAGAAAGTCATAATGAAGGGCAATAAACATGACAAAAATCACAGAAATGCATGGATGTTGAATAAAACTCTCTTACTGAAGAATCGATCAAGAGGTTCTGTGAGCTAAAATCAAGAAATTCTTAGAAATGAAGAATAACGAAGGCCCAACATATTGGAATAGTGCCTAGTATTTCCCAGTGACTTCACCTGAGCTCAGCGGTGTTTGTCATGGTCTCATATGAAATGTAGTACCCAGTGTTAGAAAAATGGTCACACCGAAGCCTAATCAACCCCAGATATCCATGCCATGGTAGGATATTGCTGCATCTGGAAAATGCTGTTAGATATCACTAATGCTGTTGTGAAACCTCATTCATAAAACACTAGAAAGAGGAGGATAGATAGGTGGACACATTTGTTAATTAAATAATATATACAGGCAAGGTTTTGAAAACAATCTTTATTGTATACGATGTTTATATGTTAGACTGAGCAGTGGTCCCTTCATCCTCTTTTATTCTATTGGCATCGAATCTGCTAATATCTTCATGGCATATTCTTCTCCCTGGGAGTGAGAAAATAAATGAGGCAGAGCACAAAGGGAGAAAAAGTGACATGCACTGTGCTCATCAGTTACTCTTTGCTTTTATCTTAAAACCTGGGGCGTTCCACACCAGTTCAGTTCAGTTCAGTTCAGATCAATTACAACAAAATGAAGGTTCTAGAACTTTTCCAGGTTTTAGGGAACTTACTTCCACATTGTTCCCTCTTCACATTCCCCTTTCCTGCATGGTGCCATGTCCATGACCCAGAGTGGAATCCCAGCTCAGACCCGCAAACCTCCCATGCTGCTGAGCCCTAGTCCCCTCTCCAGACCAGTGCTGGCCCTTGAGGTTATACTGAGCTCTACCTGCCTAGACAGGCTCTAGTATTTCCTCTTAAAGTTGAGGACAGTCACGGATATACCAAGAAAGTTCCCAGTAAGAACTCTCCAACTTCCCATTTAACCAAATGGAGGCCAAATCCCCAGAAGCACTGGGTATGCTACAAGCTAACGGAGTGTCAGAGCCACTATAGAACCCAGCTCATCACAGCAGCCCCTTCCCATCTATTCATGTGGCCCTTTCTAAGGCAGGCTTAGGAAACTGGGCAAGCCTCAGTCCTTACCTCTCTCAACAGAAGGCCGAACCATCTTCCAAAATCTTCTGACTCATGAATTTCATTTGCTATGTGGAAACCAAAGATAAAGACACTTAATTAGAAAGGAACTCTGTATCCCTTAGAAATCCTCTGAACTTCCTGCGGGAACTGGAAAGCTCAAGACAAATCGCAGGTAAGATGTCTGGGTAAGAAGCAGGGGCCCTAGTTATCTCCCCTCCCATTATTCCCCAAGCAGATGAACCCCACCTCTCCCTCATGGTGGCTTGTGCCTGGACTGGAGAGGTAGCACTGGCTTGGGGAAGGCACAGCTCCCCTTAGCAGACCCAGCCCATGCTCACTTCCTGTCCTTTGGAGAATGAAACACACAGCCTGGACACTGGCTCCAGGGTCTCTTCAGACCGGGGTCTTCCCTTGTGGGTTGCTCCTCCTTATTCTCCTTTTCTTCTTGCTTCTCTTCTTCCTCCTCCTCCTCCTCCTCTTCTTGGGCACTCTCTGATTCTACATTGCTTCTCAGTTGAGCCATGGTGAGGTGGAAGACATGGCAGCTGAAGCCCTCCCTGATCCCATGCTTCACATGCTCCTGGAGGCTTTCCATGCTGGCAAAGACCCGGCAGCAAGCCATGCATCTAAAGCCATTCTCCATGGTCACCAGCCACTCAGGTGTCTTGGCCCTGGGTCTCTCCTCCACTGAGGGTGACCCTGGTGGGCTGTCTGACTCTGCCCTTTCCTCATGTTCTTTCTCCTCCCCACTAGGCTCACTGTCAGACAGGAGATTTCTGGTGGACACATCAGAGGGGGGAGTACCTACTCGCACTTTCTCAGGAATGGTCACTTCTTCCATCCTTGGCTGCTTTCCTAGGGACTCTGAGGTTTCCTGTGTCTCCCAGGAGACAGCTACACCCTTTTCCATTTTTACCTGCATGTAGTATATTTTCATGCCCTTCTCCTCTTTGTTCATGGACAGAGAAGACACACAGGTCTTATAAGATGAATGGAATGAGAAAGAGTCATGCTGGGAGTGGGGAGGAGCCTCCCCTCGTTTTTGAACTTGGGTTAGGGGTGATCTAGGCTTGGGACTGTCTTGTAATTTCCGGCTTCCTGGGAAAAGAAATTAGAAACATAATACATACAGCCTGCTGGAAACTGAAAGTATGATTGTGAATATGTGTAATGGAGGAGAGAGGGACCATGCTATGACACAGGTGCATGATCCACTTGGTTTTTGTTGTCCATATTCCGGAGCTGGTGATGTGTCTGGTGTCATTTGTGTGTGTAAGGATATTGGGGAGTGTCGATACATAGGAGTGTGGAGGATGGTGGTGAGGGAGGTGTGTGAAATGGAGGTGGGCTGTGCATACTATGAGGATGGGATTTTGTGGCCCCGTTAGTGTATTGTCTGTGGAGAGTGGGATGTAGGCAAATGATTTTGTGAATCATGTATTTTGGAAGTGTTTTTATGTATCAGTGCAGTGTGTAGTTTGTGTGTGAGGTCCTGCTGTACTGTTGGGGTACTGCGCTGGCAAAATCTGTCCTTCTCTAGAAGTCATGGATCCCACATAGTTCCTCTCAAGGTCACCTGTTGGGCCTGACACCTCAAACCCAGACCTTTCTGGCCATTGTTCCCTGGCTCCCCACCATGATCATGCCAGAGTTCAGCATATCCCAAAATGAGACCCCTTAACCATTCTGAATCTATCTGAGCCCCTCCACAGAGCCCTGACCACCTCAGCTCCCCTGGGCTTCTTCTCAGCCTCATGTTTCCTAATTGTATGTTTCTTGCACTGCACCCCACGAAGCTTCACACTGTGTCCCCATATTCAAACAGTCTCACAACCAAGGAGTTCTTCATCCAGACTCTCACATCTAAGAAGCCCTGCACCCAAAGTATCTCATTCCCAAAAAGTCTCATACTCATGCATCCCTGTACCTTTACTACTATGGAGGAGCTTGTGTGGAGAAGAAACAGAGGAGAAGTATTCAGAGGCAGAGGAGACCTCCCCTCCTGCTAGGCTGCAGACTTGGGCCACTGCAGTGGATTCAGGCTGAGGGACATCCTCTTGTGATTTTAATATTCCTGAGAAAGATACGAAAGTCAAGTGAAATGGTGGGTTGGACAGGTTTATACATCAGTCACTTATCCAACAAGTATTCACTAAGTGATATGTGTGTCAGGTGTGGTGAATATGCATAGCTTAGAGTTTGATTCCTTGTGGATCCTTCAGAATTGAATTAGTCAACAGTTATTTTATTAATGTATTATTAGGAATGAAGGTCTGTGTAATGACTGGATACATGCAAAGGTAAGAATGATGTGCTTCGGGTAACCTTTGATAAGTGCTGTGCTGAATAGGATGGAAACGTGTGTCTGTGGAGTGTTTATGCACGATGGGTTCACGACTCAGGAATAATGCAATACCTAACATTTCCTTATGATATGACGTGGCTTGGCTGTGATATACATTCACATTCAGCTCATGCTGAGTGTGTAATGATCACCACATTTGGCAAACAATACCTGATACCCAGTTAAATTTATAGTTAAAGCAAATCATATTTTAAATGTAAAGAAGTCATGTATAATATTAGGAACATACTCATACTAAGAAGTCATTTGGATCTGAAATTCAAGTTTAACTAGAAATTCTATTATTTGGCAATTCTAATGAAGGTGTGCTGGTTAATCTGTTTTGCTTTGGTTTTAACAAAGTGGGCCTGGTGTTGCTATAAGTTGGGTTACAGATGTGGTATGACCTGATTGGCGACGGTCTTTACATTGATATTTAGAGACAGTTTAATGTAGTTATGTTTTTGTGAGAGTTGAGGAGATACACATGCACACACATACATCCATACACACATACACACACACACACACACACACACACACACATAAACACTCCAGAGTTTGGTATGGGAAAAGAGCAGTGTCACACACATAGGTTGTGTGTACATGTAATAATGAAGTAAGTAGTATGCTTATATATGTGCTCTGTGTGGTTTCATAAAGCAGTTGTGTGTGGAGATGTGTGACATTTTTTGTATACCAGGGTGTATATGCTCATACGAGACTAATAGGAGACTCTTAATGAGAATTCTATATATACTGTCACATACATTATCACACAGGTCTAGGTATGGTAACATTCATTTGTTACCATGAACCCTGCAAACTTCACAATTGTTGACCACTCTATCCCTATCACCCCACTCCTGGACGCTGGACCTTGTGGAAGTTGCTGGGCTCTGACTTGGGCAGATATCTGGGATAGGATGCATTCTGCCCCACCTCCTATATACAAGTGCCACCACTGCCCCACTTCAAAGCAAGCTACTTGTTTATATTTAATACATGCAGTCATCACACAGCCAAGGAAGTGAGTTGACACCTCTGTTCCCTGCCTCCCCCAGGATCCTGATGTGTCTCATCCCATTATGGTCTGGGTCTCCGCAGGGCACTTCCCTTCTGCTCCATTTCCTCTGGGAAGCACCATATCTATGTACTCACAAACACCAGTGGACCGACTGGTACATTCCCCCTGCTAAAGGACTAATATCTCTATGCTTTCTGTGTTACCATTCCTACACAATGTCTTAATCTCCTTTCCAACAAACATTTCAATATTCTTATTTTTCAATAAGACCTTTGATTTAGTCAGCTACTCCTTCCTTTCTTAAAAGGGACAGTGTAACTCCAGATTTTATCAGCACCCTTCACAACTCCCCTCAGTGACCCAAAAGGAAAAGCAAATAAACAGAATAACGGAGAACAAGAGAACTCCAAAAATCTGCATCTGAGTCGTGGACCAATCTGCCTGGAGTCCCTGGCTCCAGGTACCAGTCCCCAGGAGAGAGGTTCACAGACCTACATAACTGACTTTCTATCTGCCTGAGGCCTCTGGACTTTCTGTGCCTTTTACATCCTTGGTATCCTAGAGATAAATCCAGTGGCATCGGCTGATACCAGGTCTCTCCTTCTCTACTTCAGAGGTAACTGTTGGCCTCAATCTCCCCTTTCTAGAGAAGACTCAAGCTGGCCAACCTCCCTGTGCCCCAGAGGAGCTTCTCAGCACAAACCTCCACCCGTCTCATCCGTTTCCTGGGACTCTTCTATTTCCAGATGCTTCCTCTTTTGTTTCCGTTTCATAGTATCAGCTAGAAGTGTCCGTTAGAGGACACCCTTTTTCCAACAAGTTGGCCTTTCTTGACCCTCAGGAAATCCGTTGAAATGATTCAGTACAAATACAAACTGTCAAGTCTCCTTCACGGCTGGAGAACTCAAACCATGTAGTGAACCAGCAGCCTGCCCAGAGCTCACTAACTATACTGAAGGGCTGTTAAGGTTCAAAGGTCACCAGGCCCACAGGAGAATTCTCTTACCTCAATGATGACATCAGAGCATTCTGTGGACCTCAGTCCAACACAGACTCTACTCTGCAACTGCAGAAACCTCCTTTTCCAGAACGATTCCTTTTCCCAGTGGAACTTCTCTAATGAATTCAACTCTCTCGTCTTTTGAATGTGGCAGAATATTCAAAGATGTTAACATATTTCTGTTTAATTTTTTTCTTTTCTCCCTTTATTTCATCTTTTCCGTTCTGCCCTCAAGCAGGGTAGAAGGTAGCAGGCTCTGTGTTCATCACTCAGAGCTTGGGTGTGGCAGAGCTGAAAGCAACAATACTTTGCAGAAAATCTTGACTTTTATTTCTAAAACCTCAAACTTCATAGAAAAGAAGCAAAAACATAACAGAAGCAGGATTTTTGAGATTATGCATTCATTCATTTCTTACTCTGTTAGAATTATCAAAAGATACTAATTAGGTCAAAAAGAAAGAGATCTGTGGCCCATGAAGGGGAGAGAACCTTAAGTGTGGTGAGAAAGATGGCAAAAATTCTAAGAGGAGATCAGTGCATTGGTCACACTAGCAGAATGGCAACGTGTCCCATGCCTGGCACAGGGGTCACCAAACCGACAGGGGCCATGGCAACTGAGCTGATGAACATCAAAAAATTAAAAAAGCTGTCAGCTCCAAAAAGTAGTGACCATCCCCTTACTCTAGCCTTGAAACCATGGTATTGCATGATTTACAAATAGGGCTGGATAGAAATTACAACTGGACACCAGAAGGACACATTATAAATTAGGTAGAGTTATTAAAAATGATAAGCTATTTCTTGCTAACAGATTAGATATTCTCCAGATCTGGGTTCCTAAATTAATGCTACACTAAATGAGCCCATTGTAAATCTGCCACTGGGCACCAGTCTTGGGAACACATGGAGACACCATGGATTGGAGAAAGCCTAGACTGATGGCAAATGTAGTGAGACCAATGTCCATCCTCAGAAGCAGACCAGTTTTTAAGATCTAAAGGACAAATGGGGAGGGCAGTGGAAACGGGTATAACTTTATGTATTTTATGATCTGAATTGCTGGAATTTTAAAATAAAAATATACTAATATATAGCATATGGTTAAAAATGCAAACATTGAAATTAACATTCCCAGGAAATTAGTGATATCAAGAATGAAACAAGAGCTGGAGCCATGGCTTGACAGTTACAGTACTTGCCTAGTATGCGCAAGTACACGGGTTCAAACCCCAGCACCCATATACACAACTAAGTGTTAGAGCAACGAAAGCCATGTGAAAAACTCAATAAATATTGATTCTCTCTGTCTCCCTCTCTCACTCACTGCCCTTCTTCCTTTAAAAAAAAAGAATGAAACAAAAGGTAAAAACCACAAGAGACCCTACAGACATCAAAAAGCTAATGAGATAATCCTGTAAATTCTACAAATATAAATTTGATAGCTCATATGAAATGAACCAATACCTCAGAAAGCACAAACTACAAAATTCATCCAATATACAATAAATTGCATAGTCCTGTAACTACAAAGGATATAGAATTTACAATTGTTAAAATTCCATAAAGCAAATCTCCATGACCACCCAGCTTCACTCGAGAATTCTAGCAAAACTTTAAAGAAAAATTAATACCAATTCAAAACAGTCTTTTCCAGAAGAAAGAGAGGAGCTTTCTAAAGTCATTTTATGAAGCTGGTAATACATTGATACAAAAAGCAGGCAAAGAGGCTGGAGTGGTGGCTCAGGAGGTATGGCTCTTGCCTGGCATGCATAAGTACACAGGTTCAAACCCCAGCAACACATACACAACAAAGTGTCAGAGCAACGAGGGTCATATGAAAAGCTAAATAAAATTGATTCTTGCTCTCTCTCTCACCCTCTCTGTCACAGTCCTCCTCTCTTAAAAAAAAGGCAAAGATTATACAAAAAAGAAACTACTTGCCAATATCCCTCATGAATATGGAAGCATAAAACCTTAAGAAAATATTAGCACATAGAATTCAGTTCTGTATAGAAAGAACTACATACCTTGGCCAAATAGGGTCTATTTTCAGGAGTACAAGGATGATCTAATATTTGAAACTCAATCAGTGTAATCCACTATCATAATCATCTAGAAAATAAAAATAACATCATTATATTGCTATAGTTTGTATATGTTAATATACCCCAAAGGCCCACCTGTTAAAATATTGGTCCCTAGGGGCAGTATTGGAAGGTGGAGGAAACTTTAAATATTGAGGCCTACTAAGAAGTGGGGGTGTTTTTGGTCCTTGGGGACCAGGCATCAAAAAAGATAAAAATAGTTCTCCAGAGAGGAACCAGCCAGACACCCATATTTGCTTCCTGGTTGAGATGTGATGCTCCCTCCCTCATGCACTACCATGACAATGTGACACTATCTGCTGTAAAGTCCTCACCAGAAGTGAACGTAGGAGGGACCACCTGATCTTGGACTGTGAACCTGCAGTAATGTGAAATAAATTCTTCACAAATAGCTTGCCTTAGGCTCATTGTTGTAGGAATGCAAAACTGACCGATACAAAATAGCAACTGATTTTAAAAATCATTTGAAAATATCTATTGTAACCAGGCAGGGTGGCACACATCTGTAATCCCAGTGACTCAGGAGGCTGAGGCAAGAGGAACACAATTTCAAAACCAGCCTCAGCAACTTAGCAAGACCTTGTCTCAAAATAAAAAATAGAAATAAAAAGGACTGGAGACTAGGGGTGTAATTCAGTAGTAAAGTGTTCCAGTATTCAATCTCCAATAACATACACACACACACGTTAAAAATTCCGACAAACATATTAATAGAGGGGAATTTCCACAACTCAATATAGAGAATCTACATAAAATCTATTAGAAGCATAATGCTTAATAAAGACTGAATGCTTTCCCTTTGAGAATGCATACATTGCAAATCTGCCTGTCTTCACTGTATTGGTATAAATCTAACAAATTGTATGTAAGACTTCCATGCTGAAAATGGTAAATCTGAAGAACTCAACATAATAAAGATATAATTCCCCACAAATTAGCATACAGATTGATGCAGTTCCTATCAAAACCCCAGAAAGACAAGATTTTTCCTAGATTGTTCGAAAAGAAAATGAAGTAGAATAACTAAAGCAATATCAAAACAGAATAAAGTGGGAAAATTACTCTGCCCTGTTCAAGACATTATTTACTACAATAATCAAGATTGTGCGATAGTGACCGAAGTGTAGCTCAGTTGGGCAGAACAGAACTGATATAAATAAATTTACACAAATATGCCCAAGTAATTTTTGATTATCTGCAAAAGAATTCAATGGAGGAAAAATAGCTTTTTCAGTAAACAGTGTTGAAGCAATTGAATATCCATAGGCAAAAACTGAACCTCTACCTAAACATTTTTTCTTTTTTGGTACTGGGGATTGAACACAGAAACACTTTGCCACTGAGGCACATTCTCAGTCCTTCATATTTTTTATTTTTAGTTAGAATCTTTCTAAGTAGCTGAGACTAACCTCAGACTTGTGATCCTCCTGCCTCAGCCTCCCAAGTAGATTATAGGTGTGTACCACTGTGCCCAACTAAACTTTTCATATCATACGAAATTAGCTCCAAATAGATAATGAACTTATAGAAAAAGTATAAAACTTTTAGAAAAATAGGAGAAAAATCTTCAGGGTTGGGGTTAGCTTTTGGTCATGGGCTGAAATATCTGATGTGAACAACTTAAAGGATGAAAAATTGACTTTGGCTCTCAGTCTCAGAAGATTCAGTCTCTGGTCAGCCAGCTCCATTCTTCTGGGTGTGAGGTGAGGCAGAACATCATGGCAGAAGGGCAGCGCAGAGGAAAGCTTCTCAGCTCCTGGCAGCCAGGAAGTAGAGAAACAGAGCAAGGGACTGGGGAAAGACAAGACCTTCAGGCATGCCCCCAGTAACCTACTCTGTCCAGCTACATCCCACCTCCCAGTAGTCTGTTCAGCTGTCAATTAGATTAATCCACTTAATTCATTTAATGGATTAATCCATTCATGAGGTCATGCCCTCATGAGCCAATCATTGCTGCACAGGGACTATATTTTCAACCCATGAGCTTTGGGGGGGCTTGTTCCAGAATTTATTCATAACAAGAGAAAAGGGTGGGCAAAGAATCCTTAGACTTGAAACTGAAAAAGCAAAATCCCTAAAAGAAAAAAATTAACTAGACTTCATCAAAATTAAAACCATTTGCTATGAGAAAGATGCTGTTAAAAAATGAAAAAAACTATGCAGCATGATAAAAATGTATAAATCACAAATTCAAACAAAGGATTAATTTCTGTATTATGTTGTTTAGAACTCTCAAAACTTAACAATAAAATCAATAATCCCATGAGAAAATGGAAAAAAGGCAGTAAGAGACATTTCACTAGAGAGAAGATACAGATGGAAAATAAGCGCATGGAACGATATTCAGTATCATTAACCATTGGGAAAATGCAAGTTGAAACCACAAAAAGAGATCACTACACACATATCAGAAAGGCTAAACTAAAAAATTACAATATCAAATGCTTATGATACTGTTGAAAAGGTGGATCACTCACATATTGCTGGCAGGAATGTGAAATAATACTGATTAAAAATATAGATTAAAAATAATACAACTATGATATGAACCAGCAACAGCATTCTTGGGCATTTACTCAAAAGAAGTGAAAATCTGTCCACAAAACCTATTAGGGAATGTTTATAACTATTTGTAACAATCAAAACCAGAATCAATCCAGATGCCCAGTAGGTAAATGGTAAATGTATCCATACCATGGAGTAGTACTCAGCAATAAAAAGGGCTTAACTTGACTGAATCTTCAGAAAATTAGTCTGAGATAAAAAGAATAAATCCTAAAAGGGATTATTATTGTTCCATTTAAGAAATAATTTTAAATAACAAAACTAAAGAAATAGAAAAATGACTAATGGACACCAATGATTAAGGAAGGGCTGAAGGTGGGAAGAAAGTGGGCATGGCTAAAGAAGGGCAACATGAAGGATTCTTGTGGTGATTTCTGTACCTTACCTCTATCAATGTTAACCTCTTGGTTTTTTTTTCTTTTTTTTGAGCAACCTTACAAGATTTAAACAAAATAATATAAAATGTGTATAAAATGTGTATATATTCTGGATATTGCAATTATCCCCAGGAGTGCCCCCCCATTACCCTCCCTTATCCCTCCCTTCCCCTTCCCATTATAACTCTAAAAAAAGTACTAGATTGTAAAGCATTGCATCTTATCTGGATTTAACTCATGTTACTAGACCAACCTCTTGGTTTTAATATACTGCAGTTTTGTAATATATTCCTATTAGGCAAAAATAGGTTATGTTTACACAGAATCTCTCTGTATTATTAATATTCACAACTGCATGTGAATCTATAATGATCTGTGAATTAAAAGTTTAATTTAAAACAACATAAATAGGGGCTGGAGTGGTGGCTCAGCAGTTACTGCGCATGCCTAACATGCGCAGGGACACAGGTTTGTATCCCAGCACCACATACACAATGAAGTGTCAGAGCAGTGAAAACCAAATGAAAAACTAAATAAAACT